>CAUYRH010021991.1:0-36611 GCA_963574655.1 Perodicticus potto
GGGCGCCTGTAGTCCCAGCTACTTGGGAGGCAGAGGTAAGAGACTCGCTTGAGCCCAGGAATTGGAGGTTGCTGTGAGCTGTGATGCCACAGCACTCTATCCAGGGTGACAGCTTGAGGCTCTGTCTCAAAAAAAAAAAAATAAAATAAAATAAATAAATTGAACACTTGGCTTTTAAAGGTATGTAAAGGCTTGCTTTGTTTAATCAATTAAATTGCCTTTTTGTTTTAAGCTGTCTCTATAATGAAACAAATTCTGGTTTTATGTTTGAAACTTATAAGAAAACTGTTAAGTTTATATCACAGAATGGATATGTATGCATATTTTTAAAATATTTTTTACCAACTTATAAAAAGAGAACTTCATTATTGAACTCTAATCACATATTAAAATTGTTTATCTAATAATTATTTATTTAGAACTATAATCTAGCTTTCTAAAGTAATAAAATTTAGCTAAACGTTTTGATCTGTGTTCTGGAGAAAGATGTAACTTTCATCTTTATTTGGCAGTGGAAGGACTTTGTGAAGGAATCGGTGCTGGATTAGTGGATGTTGCTATCTGGGTCGGTACTTGTTCTGATTACCCAAAAGGAGATGCTTCCACCGGCTGGAATTCAGTATCTCGCATCATTATTGAAGAACTACCAAAATAAATCCTTTACTTTTTATTTCCTACCTCTTTTTTATTATGCCTTTGAATGGTTCATTTAAATGACATTTGTAATAATTTTTATGTATACATCTGAATGAAAAAGCTAACCATGTTTACAGACCAAAGTGTGATTTCACACTGTCTTAAAATCTAGTATTCATTATACTTCAACCAAAAGTGGTTTCAGGAATTTTTAGTTGATTAGAATACTTTCATCATATTCTCATTCTCTGAAGCTATAATTTGCAATGTCATGGTCTTTAGTTGTTCCTATTCTCTTAGTACAGTATTTTAAGAAACATAAAAGCTACCAGTCTTTGTACAAGTTGTAAATGTTCAGAATTGTTTTTATATCTGTTAAATAAAACTTATTTCCAGTAACCTTAATATCCTTAATTGGCACTAAAATTATACTTCATATCTGAAAAATTGAGTATAACTAATTTTGGATTTATTCATTTAAGAATCATATTTTAGTTTTTAGTACATGTATAGTATGGTTTTCTATTTTGAGGAGTACAAAAAGAGTCATTTATGTGTCAGGAAATATACCAGCATTTTCAATTTTATCTTTATTTAACAAAGAGTAAAAAGACATGGATTCTGGCCTCAAATTGCTTATCATTGGTAGAGAATATCAGACATATATAAAAATAACAGTAAGTCAACAATTAATATGTTGATTACTATAAAAGTGTTGAAAGGATGGTGGAGTTAAATGAAGAGTGATCACTGTTAGCTGAAGCGATCAGAAAAAAATCATGAAAGCAGTATACATGGAAGATGAACTCATAAAGCACTGTATCTGAAAGAAAGCTACAAAACAACAAAATCTCCTAGTTTTGTTTTTTGGAAAAGCCCAGAAACAAGGATCAATCCATGCTTACCCAGATTATGATCTCCACATACTATTTCCTACTAAAAGGAACTAAGAATCCTTGAAAAAATATTTGATCCCAGCTGTGGGTCAGGAAATGTACAATATGAGCATGTAACATTTTATCATACGAGAAAACAAAGCAGCTATGCAAGTCAATTCACAAAGATCTAAGATCCAATTTGAATTGGTTCCCAGAGGCAAAGATGATAATTTAAGCATTAATAAAGATTAAAAACTACAATGGTTTGAAACACAAATATGTTGAAATGCATAAATTTATTATATATTAAAATAAAATTCATTGGTCAACTTACAGGAAGCTAGCAAACCAACTTGTTAGTTTGAAAATTTGTAAATAGCAAGAACCAGGCAATGTCTTCTGCTTTGGGTTGATGGAGAATTTCTCTTTATAAAAGTATATATACACATAATATTATGTATCTTACAAATGAAGAATGAGTGATAGAATTAGACTATCACCTTTTTTCAACCCATCATAAATTAAAGGATCTAGCAATGATCTTGAATGACTGTAACATTCTCTAAAGAGCCAGATAAGACTGTGTGCCCCCTAATTAAAGTATGCCACCACCCAGGAGGTAGTTTTGCTAAGAAAACAATCAAACCTGGGTCTGATTTAGCCTCCTAGCCATTAATCTGTAGGAAACACAGAGGACAGAAGAACATGTTCATTGATACTACAGGGATATAATCAGCAAAATCTAGAACTTGGAAACTTAGAAGACAACTTGGTTTCTTTAACATGTAAATGCAAGAAAAATGAGAAAAAGCTTACGCATTAAGAGACTTAAGATCAGTATCAACCAATGGAATATCTAGACTTTATCTGAACACTGATTCAAGCAAACTATAAATGCAAAACAAAAATAAAACTTTCTTAAGATAGTTGGTGACCCCAGCTACTCAGGAGGCTGAGGCAAGAGAATCGCCTAAACCCAGAAGATGGAGGTTGCTGTGAGCAGTGTGACGCCACGGCACTCTACTGAGGGCGATAAAGTGAGACTCTGTCTCTACAAAAAAAAAAAAAAAAAAGATAGTTGGTGACATTTGAACACTGGATATTTGATGGTATTAAGTAATTATTATTTAGATCAATGGTATTGTGGTTATTTTTAAATAATAGCTATCTTTTAGAGATACCAGAATATTTAAGATAAAGTAATATGGAGTCTTGAGTTTGCTTCAGAATAATCTGGAAATGGAAAGTGTGTAAGGAGGGTCTAGATAAATTAATATCGACAATCCTAGGGTTAAATTTTTTGATAAATGGATATAGGTATTAAGAACATTTCTGGCTGGGTGTGGTGGCTCATTTCTGTAATCCTAGCATTCTGCGAGGCCAAGGTGGATGGATTGCTGGAGCTCACAGATTCAAGACCAGCCTGAGCAAGTGCGAGACCGTACTCTAAAAAAGAGCCAGACATTGTGGTCCCAGCTACTCGAGAGGCTAAGACAAGAGGATCACTTGAGCCCAAGAGTTTGAGGTTGCTGTGAGCTATGAAGTAATGGAACTCTACCGAGGGTGAAAAAGTGAGACTCTGTCTCAAAAAAAAAAAAAAAAAAAAAAAAAAAAAGGAATATTTTTGGTAGAGGCTAGAATGTTAGTTAAGACTCTAAGCTGGAAAAGAAATTAAGTTCAGATAATAGTTGGGTTGAGCTCAAGGCAAGTGTGTACGAACAGTAAGAGACAAAGCTGGTAAAGGAGGCTGAAAAAATACTATGGAGGTTATTGAGTTATCTGTAGAGTAGTGAAGAACTGTTGACAATTTAGGGTAGAAGAACATAACAAAAACACATTGTGACAGCTGAGTGAAAACCCAAAACTTAAAGGTACAAAGAATGGAGGGAAGCTGGATTAAGAGACTGGTAAGACAACAAAAAGGTAAATCGCCTAATCAAAAAATGGACAAAAGAAATGAACGGGCATGTCTCCAAAGAAGATATACAAATATCCCACAAACACATGAAAAGATGCTCAACATCACTAACCTTTGGAGAAATACAAACTAAAACAACATTGAGATACCACCTTATATCCACCAGGATAGCTATCAAAAAAATGGAACATAACAAGTGTTGGGAAAGATGTGGAGAAACTGGAACTCAATATGTTATAAGTGAGAGTATAAAATGGTGCATCCATGTTTCCAAAAGAAGTGAAAACAATTGTACAAACAAAATCTTGAATTAATGTGCATGGCAGCACTATTCACAATAGTCAAAAGAGCAAAACAACCCAAACGTCCAAACAAAAAATAATTGATAAACAAAATGTAGTATACGAATACAAAGTATTATTCAGCCACAGAAAGGATGAAATGCTGATACATTCTTATGGCATATATAAATCTTGAAAATATTATATATTAAGTGAAAGAAGCCAGACACTAAAGACTTTACGTTGCATGATTACATTTATGTGAAATACACAGAGGCGGCAAATTCATAGAGATAGAAAGCAGATTAATGGTTGCTAGAGGTTCGGGGTGGGAAAGGAATGGGAAACGATTGGTCATTAGGAATGAGGTTTCCTTTTGGAGCTCTGAAAATATTCTGGAACTATATGGTAGTGATGGTTACACAACATTGTGAAAGCACTAAATGTTAATGAATTGTACATACTCCAAAGTGGCTTAAATGGCAAGTTTATGTCATGTGTATTATCCACAATAAAAAGAAGCTATGGAATGGTACCGGCTTTGGTGATAACCACAGGAATAAAAGAACAGACTTAAGACATGTCAAAGGAAAATAAAAAGACGTCCAACTAGATGTGGGAAAATGGACTAGAAGGACAATCAAATACCACTTCAAGATTTTAATCCTGGGACACTGGGAGAAAAAGTAGGTAAGTCAGGAAGAGAAAATTTAGAGGTAAAATGGTAGCTTTGAACATGCTGAGTTTGCACTATCAATAGGACATTCTAGCAGAGCTGCCCAACAGGGGGACGGACATGAATATTTGCACATCTTTAGCACAGAAGTAATAGTTAAAGCCAGGAGAAACGAGCAAATTGCAAACAAAGAAAATGAAGACAAATGCAACAGAAAGAAGAAAGAAAACTTCACATTAAGGAAGCTTAGTGGATAGAAGTAAAAAAATCCAAAGAGTAAAACATCACTAAAGTCAATGATGTAGGAATTTCAATACTAGATACTGTACAAATGTTGAAGAGGTTGAAGACTGAGGCAACTACCAGTATGTGTTACAGCTGGCTGGTGTCTGCCGATGAAAGCTGACTGTGCATCTCTCTTTCCAACTTCACATTCAGTGCCATTACATCGGTGGCTTGAAATAATGGACAGCAATGGGAATAGTCACACTACAGAAACCAGAAATCAACAAACACTATACACTAATTGTTAAACCCCACCAACGGGCCGACTGTTAAATATTTACCAACACACCACTGGATAACACTTATTGGTTTGCTGATTAGCAGGCCTCTGGCATTTGATGAGTAGACAGACGAATGAATAAATGAATGGCCTCGTTTACTCTATTATAAAATATTCTAGGTCTGAATAATCCCTACTAGTTGCTTTCTTCACTGCTGCCACCAACCTGCAGCAGAACATATGAATCACACTGACTCAAATTCATTACAGATTGACTGTGTCCAACTTCATCACGTCACTCTTTACCACTAGAAGACATTCCACAGTGGCAATTCTAGTCTGTTCCTTGAATTTGTAATTGCTTCTCCTAATCTAGGGCTTCTCAGCCTTAGCTGTATATTAAATCACAATCACTTGGGGGAAGTGGAGAAGGCTTTCTAATTATAACTCAAAATCTAGAAGTCATTAAAGAGAAGCGTGATCAACCAACTACGCCAATGACAAAAATAAATTCTGCAAGGTGAAAAAGATCATAAGCAAAATTGAAATACAAATGAAAAACTGTCACAATATTTGCATATTGTAGCCCAAGGGCTCATCTCTCTTATTTGCAAAGAGCTCCGGAAATCAAGAAACCAAATAGAAAAAATGAGCAAAAAACATGTGAAGATAGTTTTTAGACATATGTGAACTAGAGGGTGGGAAATAAATTCTACAAAAATTCAGGGTCCTGCCACCTCAGTGAAGTTTCTAGGGGGTTATTAATCTGAAGTATGCTGATATATATTCTTCAAGGTAAAAGGTAGATTGTTGTACCTTTTGCTACCTACCATGATAAAAAAGGCCTAACACTTGCTAGGCTTTCATGGATTTTAGAGGAAATACATACACATCTGAGGGTGGTACTTCAACCCATGTATCCAGTCACTGCTAGAGCTGCCAGTTTTGAGTGAGAACCAGAGCAAGAAGAGTTTCTGAAGCAAATTCAGGCTGCAGTACAAGATGTACTACCACTGGGTACTTATGATCCAATAATAATTGTGTTTATGGCAATAGGGATGTTGAATGACATCACTGGCAAGCCCCAGTAAGAGAATCAGACAGGACCTGTAGGATTTTGGGAGAAAACTATTTCATCTTCTGAAGATAACTATTTTTCTTTTGAGAATCAGCATCTAGCTTGCATGGAACCTTGGCAGAGACATCAGATGACCATGTGGTCTGGGTTTCCCATCACAGCCTGAGCGGCATTAAACCTACCCAACCATAAGGTTGGGTGTGTGCAGCAGCAATCTATCATCAATCGAAAATGGTGTATGAGAAAGGGAGCTTGTGAAAGTCCAGAAGATTCAATTCAGAAGCATGAGAAGTTGGCTCAGATTCTTTCAGATGCAACTTCTTTGCATTTTCTCGCCTCTACACTCTAGGCCTGTGGCATCCTGGGGTGTTCCTTACAAAAGTTACTGAAGAAAAAACTTGAGACTTGGTTTACAGATAGGTCTGCATATGATGATAACAGCCTAAAGTGCTCATAAAAGTCCAAAGCTGTGGCACTATAGACCCCTCGCAGAGGACCATTAAGGATGATGAAGAAAATGTTCCCACCAGAAACTCAATCAAGCAGTACATTTAACTGTTCGCTAAGTCTGCAGTGATATGGGGTCAGAAGTATCATTCTGTACTAATTCACTTAAAACATAACTTTATCTTAGTTTCTACAGGTCAAGGGTCTGAGTACAGGTTGTCTGAGTCTTCTGCTCAGGGTGTCACCAGGCTGACATCAAAGTGTTGGATGGGTGTGATTTTATCTGAGACTTAAGATCCTATTCCTCGAGGCACTCGAGGGCAGTTGTTGGCGGTTGGAGCAAAGCTGTGAGCATGTCCTCGTGGCCCCAGAACGAAACACCACTGTCAGGAAGGGACTATCGGTCCCCACACCAGCAGTTAAGTCAGAGAATGCTGGATATCTCTGGGGACCGGGCTGTGCTGAAGGATGTCATCCGAGAGGGCGCTGGGGACCTAATGACACCCGATGCTTCGGTGCTAGTGAAATATTATGGATATCTGGAGCACATGGACAGGCCCTTCAATTCTAATTGCTTTAGGAAAAAAAAAAAAATCCTATTCTCAGATCCTATGGCTGTTAGATAGGTTCAGTTCCCTGTAGCTGTAAAATTAAGCTCTCCATTTCCTCACTGTCAACTGAGGACTGCTCTCAGCTCCACCTAGAGGCTACCCTCAAGTCCTTGTCACATGGCCCCTACTCCCATAACAGGGCTATTTTTCTTCCAGACCAGCAAAACTCTTCTGCTTTTCAAAGACTTGCCTGATTAGGTCATACCCACCCAGGATAATTTCCTTCTGGATTAGTCAACTGATTAGGAACCTTAATTATACCTGCAAAATCCCTTTTGCCTTACAGCATAATCATGGAGATGATTATTTACAGGTCTCAACCATATTAAGGAGAAATTATATACAGGGTGAGTACAATCAGGGTAAGGAATCATGTGGTCCATGTGAGAATTCTGCCTATCATAGACCACCACCTTGCCATTTTACACTTCTTGGCTGTACTGATTGATCCCAGTTTCCAAGGGAAATTGGTTTGCTGCTGCAGTGGAAGCCAGGAGGACTAGGTTTGGAACCTAGAAGACCTCTGAGGTACCTCTTAGTATTTCTACGTCCAACAGTAACCGGAAACCACAGGAGCCAGAGAAGGGCAGGACTGAGGATTCAGACCTTTCAGGAAGTAAAGTTTGGATCACTGCACAAGGTAAATAACAGCTGAGATTCTGGCTGTGGGAAAGGAAGCATGGATTAGGTAGTTGGAGGTGAAAGCTATAGATATCAACTATGACCAATTACAGAAACAAAGACAGCAGTAACTCCGCATATTTTCTCTTCGCTTGTTACATGCATGTATTTCTATTTTCCTCTCCTTTCTCTTTTTATTTCATATAAAATAAAATATACAAGTTGTTAAAGGTCAACTTCACAATTTAGTTAACAGAATAATAGGTGTGCAATGGCTGGATTTGAGAATACAGTCAGCCACGGACTGATTCAATGACTGCTGAGACTTTGTGTCTTTTCATTTTGGGAAAGGGAAAGAACTTCACTTATCAGCAGGGTAACTGTATCTTGTCAGACCGGAAATATAGTTAGTTGTTTTGCTGTGCATGAGTTTGAATGTGTGTAGGAGGGTACATGTGGAAGCTGAGTAGTCAAGGGGACTGGTTGGGCCCCTTTTATGGATAGGTTTATCTCTTCTCAGTCCAAATTTATCCTTTAGTATTCACTCTGTAATAATGAACTGGATGACAGCAACTCTTCTTTACAATAAATATATTAAGTAGAGGATGCTAGAGAGACATTGCAGGAAGAAAGAAGTTTCCTGTCCTGGTTTCAGTGTGCTAAAATTAGCGTTGTCTTGCCCCTGCTGCCTGGTCTGTTCATGGTGTGTCTATCTTGTGGTGCTTTGCTCAGTTGAATACAACACAGTCTACCTGGCAGTCCCAGCCCAGGCAGCCTGGTGCCCACCTTGCTGTAGCCCTCTTCGGATGGATCCCACATGCTCCTTGCTTCATGCCCGTGGCAGTGCCCCGACTCCTTCTGCATGCCCACCCATCAGCCTCAGCTTTCCCTTTTCTCTATAGCAGTGTTTGTCAACTTTTTTTTTTTTTTAAATCTCATGGCATTCTTGAGCCTACAGTTAAACTGCCATGGTACTTAAATTATGTTGATCAAAATAAAGAGTAAAAAAAATATACTTGAGTCCAGGAGTTGGAGGTTGCTGTGAGCTGTAATGCCACAGCACTCTACCCAGGGCGACAGCTTGAGGCTCTGTCTCAAAAAAAAAAAAAAAAAAAAAAAATATATATATATATATATATATATATACACACACATATACTTACTGTGCTTTGAACTTTTTTCAATAATAATTTAATAAATGATCTTTAAAAATTTTTGTGGCACACCCTGTTGAAAATCACTGCCTTATAGGTTTGTTCCCAACACTCTTTCAATGTGAACAAAGACTGCCCCTGGCTTTTCATCCGCAGAAACATCCTAACTCCCCATGTAAGAGACAATTCTAAACCAGCTCTGGCCCTGGAAAGCCAACAAACTTCTTCACCATCCAGCAGTCTGCAACCACAACTTCTCCAATGAAGTCTGAATTCCAGAGGAGACTCTCTTTCAAGATTGTCCTTCTTTGTGTACTCTCGCTCAGCCTTACAGTACCATTTGGAGTTCTCTTAACATATTTATATTATTCTATCATAGCATAGCCATTCTTTAAACTTCATCTATTTAAATTACTATGTGTTCTGTCTCCTAGTAGGACTTAAGATTAACAGGGGGTTGATTCTACTTGATTGATAAATTTGGTATAAAGAAGCAAGCATGAGTAGCACTTGTTTTCCCCTCCTCCCTCTTTGGGAGTAAGCTGCCTTGCCAGGTGTAATGCATACACCTGTTAATCCCAACTACTATCATGAGGCAGAGGCAAATTCAACCACCAGGGCAAAAAAGCAAGACCTATCTCCAACAAAGACAAAAACAAAGAAACAAACAAAGACTTAAAAGTCATCCTTATTGGACCAACTTAAGTAACTGCACCAATTCCAAACCATTCTTTACGAACACAGATGGTGCATTCAGATTAGTTCTGCATTTTCAGGGAAAATGAGGCTGAACCCATCTTAATCACGAAGCTGAGCACGGAGGGAGAGGGTAGGTTCCCCAAAGAAATCCAGGATACTACTCCAAGAAAGAAGAGAAATGGATGCTGGGCAGCCAGTAAGAGGTATTCATTGCAGATATTTCCAGAGTATATTTCCTACTTACTCCTTTAGAAAATATAAGACCTTATCCCAAAACTTTGCACATTTTCTGCATGTTACCTAACACATTTTAAGAAAACAAAGCAGTAAGTTATTTCACAGTATTTCTTTTCCTTCCTTCCTTCCTTCCTTCCTCCCTCCCACCCTCCCTCTTCTTTCTTTCTTTCTTTTTTGTGAGACAGAGTCTCACTTGGGTAGTGTGCCATAGCATCTTAGCTCACAGCAACCTCAATTCTTTGGGCTCACATGATCCTCTTGCCTCAGCCTCCCTCCATCCACTATTTTTAAAGACAGGGTTTTAATCTTGTTCAGGCTATTCTTGAACTCCTGAGCTAAGGCAATCCACCTGCCTTGGCCTCCCAGAATGCTAAGATTACAGGCATGAGCCACTATGCCTGGCCTAGTATTTTTGTTTTGATGTTATTGTCTTACTACGGAAACCTTGCTATGAAAGTGGTAATAATATGTGCTTTATCTGGAAGATTTTATTCAATAAAATGTCCCTACTCAAAAAAAATCCTAACTCTGATAACTCAAACTCAATCACACTACCCTTTTGTAGTGTGGTGTTTAGAAAGTGTAACTTCCTAAGAATACTGTCAGACCACAAAAATCACTATTGAAATGTCACAGCCTTCTTTTCACAAGGCATGGCACCATCATTATCTTTGATCATGTTCTCTAGTGCATAGCTCTACCAATTCACAAATTTTTGTTCTGGGTTATTTTGGGGGAGTGGGGGGAGTCTGTATCTTTAAGAGTTCTCCTTACAGTTCTAGTTTTCCTTTTGCCAACCTCCACCACTTCCTAGGCTTGCAGTACTTTCTCAAGCTGAAGTTCTTTACCTTTCCTTCATCTGCCAAAATCCAGGAAAGAAGAGTCCATAATGAAATGAATACTTGCAGTTGCCCTACCTCCTAAGCTGCCTGCAATCTGTCTTCAGCCTCTATAATTTGAATCTGCTTAAAGTTATCGATGGCATCAATCAATCTTCATCCTACTGAAATATTTACATGGTTGATAACAACCTGTGGTTTGAGTTTGCTCTTCTTATCTGATTGTCTTCCTTTGTCACCCCTAAGAAGCAGCCATGTCTCTCTGTTCTAATCACTCTCCCTTCTACCCGGTAAAACCCAGGCAAGTTTTGTAAGGCTCTGAGAACACTCATGTTCTGGCCCCAATCTTGCAGCTGTCTTATCCATTTCCATTCCATCCATTAATTCATTACCACATTGACTGACAAAGTCACTGCAGCACAGGTCACTTGTGCTTTCTTTTTTTCCATGGTCCCCTCAAGATTCCCTTTGGAATCTCCTTTCAATACCCAGCTTAAATGTTTTCCCCTCCATGAATGCTGCTCTAGTTCCTCCCAAGCTGTAAATCACTACTTCCAATTCCATCAGCCAGGTCCCAGGTCCTTTAGCTCTTAACTAGACTTTTGTAACAAAAGATTCTTA
The DNA here is from genome assembly GCA_963574655.1 of Perodicticus potto. Taxonomy (NCBI): domain Eukaryota; kingdom Metazoa; phylum Chordata; class Mammalia; order Primates; family Lorisidae; genus Perodicticus; species Perodicticus potto. The sequence continues at coordinate 11,202 of CAUYRH010021991.1, forward strand.
ACTAGGATCTCTGCTTCCCGCCTGTTTCTTAATTGTTTCTCCATACAAATCACCAGAATAATTGCTCATACAATCTAAACTCCTCATCATGGCCTTTCAGGCCTGACAGGACATGACTTTTGCTAATATTTGGTCCAGGCACTATGCTAAGCACGTTATTTAAATTAATTCATTTAATCCTCTCAATAACCCTACCACTATGTACTTTTAATATCCTCATTTGCAGCAGATGCTGTTGGTGACTCACCCACTCAGATACCTTTTATAGAGCTAGCACCCATACCCTAGCTGCTCTAGGGTTGGTTGCCAATAGCTTACACTCCCCTCTTATTTAGACTACCCTTGGGTAAGGAGACGCACCTAGACATTCCTCTAGCCCTTCTTCTCCCCATGCCAGCAGTCAATGACTTTACAATGTGAAAACCTAGTGGCCTAGCCCCCTGACCTCTGGGCAGGAAAACTACTCTAATCCAATTATTCCGCAGAATGTCCTTTGGGGTCAGCTCCAGGCTGCACTATCCCTCAAACTCTTCCTACTGGTTCTTTTCTTATTTTTCAAACTCAATTTCAGATTTCTCCTAAAACCACTTACCCAATAATCCCCATATTAGAGATTACTATAGAGGAATTGCACGAAGATACTATTTTACAGATGAAACACTTTAACTCAAAGAGAAGAATAGAGAAGAAAAATGATGTTTCAGGTGGGAACGCTGAAATTTGAAGCCAACCAGTCTTTCCCACCAGACTGGAGTGGCCCTTCTTCAATTTCCTTTCCCCCATCACTCACCCACTCTGGTCAAGTTAATTCCTGCCCCAGGGCCTTTGTTCTCCCTATTCGCTCTGCCTAGAATGTTTCTTCTATCTCATAGTGGCTTGCTTCCTCACTTCTTTCGAAATATTTCAAATATGCCCTCCTGAAAGAGACTTTTCCTGACCCCAAGCAGGGAACTCTTCCTCACCTAAGACAACAACACTATCCCAAACTCTGCTTTAGTTTATTTAACACCTGAAACTATTAATATGTGTATATTCTTCTGTCACTCACACCAAAATGAAAATTCCCTGAGGGCAGAAATGCCTGGCTTATTTTGTGCCATATCCTCAATGCCTGGTGACATATCTGGCATACAGCAGAAGTCTAGTTTCTCAGAAACTGAAGTGAAGTGGAGTTCTCTTTACTCAGACTTTACAGGGCTTTGTAAATTTACAGAAGCTTCCTTGAATGTTTTTAATATAGAACTGCAGTTATTTGATGCATAGTTATTTATTATGCAAGGATGTATGCTCTTAGAGGATAATAATTATGTTTTATTAATTTGGGAGTATAGAGGAGGCATTCAAATAATGGTACTATCTCTAAAACTCCAAACATTTATAGCAATTTGTCTTTATGTATGGGAATATCAGGATTTCATTTCAATTATAGTATAATACAGAAGTATGAAGAAAATACATCATATTTAATATATAAAGTCTTCCTATGCATGTTACAAGATATAGTAAATACAATTAGGTATTTATTATTTCGTCTTTATTTTAAAAAGTGTCATTTGCAAAATATAAAAAAAATAGACTATTTTCAAAGACCTACTTAAATCTGGCCTTGAAAACCACATTTTATTTACACTAAGTAGATGATAATTTAACAGTACTCATAGATGTGTATGATAAATAAAAATACTAGTATTATTCTGGCATCCCCTTGGAATAGGCCTGTAAATTTATAGATATCTACAATGACTCTTAAAAGTGAAATCAACAATGGTCATTAATGTAATTTGCATATCAATCTGAATTTGGGCAACCAATGTACATTTATCATTTATTTGGGATCTAGGCCCACATACATGAAAATTTAAGTAGAAAGTTAAAGTCTCTCATTTCCAGTTTGTCAGCAAACACATCCCATCAGCATTCAAGCATCTCTAGAAGGTGATCTATTTAGCATCTTCAATAAATGATTTATAGCGATGTATATTAAATAAAGGCCAATATAGCTGGATTCTAGAAGTTTAGATTTTAAAAATTTAAAGTATACTAGGTACCACCTCCCCCCCACCAAAAAAAAAAACTGGATTCAGGATTACATTTTAAATTATGGAAGTTCCTGGAAAAAAAATTAACAATAATGATAACAGATGTCACATTTCTCAGAGAAGTACATAACTTCTCAAGTTTCTGTAGTTAGTGCATCCCAATCAAATTAAAACTAAAGCACATTTAAAGTCATTTTTTTCCTCATTAAAAACTCTCAATTCTAAAATGGTCTGGAGAAGCAACATCTTATCCAGTAAATCCTGAAAGTTTAATTTACCCCGGAGACATACAATGCATTTCTTATAAGAAGCTATTTTCTTGCTATTGCACAAAGGTTAATTTTAAAGCCAACTCAGGCAAATAAGTTCAGAAAAAGCAGCATATTCATCTAATCCATTTAGCAAATGTTGCAAGTCAACTTCTAGTTGAATAATGAAATGAAGAGATTTGTGAAACCACACTTGATGTCAGTTTTGGCAATGTGTTGATGGCAGTCATTTCAGGCAGAGGTATCCCAGTCCCATATATATGGGGAAGGCAAGAAGCAGAAAAACATCATGAAGCCTTAGCAGTTCTTAGACTTCTAACAATTATAGACTAATTTTGATTATGAGCCATTTTACTATGCAGCATTCTTCAGAGTTTACACCTCAAACACAAAAAATCTTGTTGCCACCTTGAGCAGATATATTGGAATTATTTTCTTTTAGCTTACTTTCTCTTTTCTCTCAGGTCAAGTAAAAAATGTGAGACATTTTCATATACCACAAAGGTAATACAGCAGGCAGGAGTCACTCTAATCAAATTGGGGGCAATTCCTTTGTAAAATCCACCGATGCCTTCTTTCCTGTAGAGAGAGAAACAGACATATGCTTAATTTCCTAAACAGTTAGCTTGAAAACACAAAAGTTTAACTGTCATAAGACATAGAGCAAGCAATCAGTACCTTACTGATTTAATTCTAGGTTTTCAGTGTCCTAAAAAAATGTAGTTTATTAGTCATTTGCAGGGGCTTACGTTCCTTTTATGGACTGAGGAAGAAGAATGGGTAGGAACATCTGAAAATTAATAGTGCTTTACATTAACCATCTTTCAAATGCTTTTAAATGTATGAACATATAAGAGTTTTAACTGATTTAATAGAGGGATTGAACATCTTGTAGTTGGGTGGGCACAGTGGTTTATGTCTATAATCCCAGCACTTTGGGAAGCTGAGGTGGGAGTATCACTTGAGGCCAGGAGTTTGAAACAGCCTAAGAAACATAGTGAGACCCTGTCTCTAAAAAAATAAAAAAAGAAAGAAAAGAAATTTTTAAGGTAGCTGGGCATGGTGGTATACACCTATAGTCCCAAAATATTTATATTTTTCTTTAGACAAGACTTGGGAGGCTACGGTTGAGAGGATAACTTGAGCCCACGAGTTTGAGGTTATAGTGACTTATGCTTGCACCACTGCATTCCAGCCTGTGCAACAGAGTAGGATCCTGTTTCTAAAAATAAAATGAAGTAAAATTTTTACTGCTTATATAAATGCTGACAACACTAAATATAGCACACACAAAAAGAAAACTTCTATTTTCTTAATGCCTAGAATAGGGATACCACCTAGAAATTTGTCATTAAATATTGAATTAAATCTAGATTTAAACATTCTAAATATTCTGCTTTGGCCTTTGTGAATTAAAGGGAAATATGATGATGTCTATCTATAGTAGTTTAGTCTCATACTGAAGAACAAGCACCTGTTCCATACATAGAGACAAGTATTTGCAAAAGTTATGGTGTTAATAGCAGGTGTAGGGCCTTCAACTTTTTTAGCCCAGAGAGTCTTATTTTACAAATGATGGAGTCCAGCTTCAGAGAGATTATGCCCGTGATCACAAATTGAGTAAATGAGAAAGCAGGAACCGCCAGCCATATTTTTGCCACAGTAAACTAGACAGTCTAGGATACTCAAGCCACCTTACCAGAGCAATTTTGATATATCGTATGCTCTCACCTCCATGTCTTTGCAATAACATCCATTACGCCACTGTAACACATGTGTTGATCCTGAAGACGAGCTCTCACGACTTGATATGGGTATGTTGCTGCTACAGCAAATATTTTGGATAGTGCTGCAACAGATATATATTCTACTGTGCTCTGAAATGACAAAACAAAATATTTAAATTTTTCCTTAGACAAGATTTATTTAAAACTATAGAAGTAAAAATTATACGGAAAAACCATTTAAATTGATTTTTAAGGGGTCCTATTTTTAACAGTTGTGTCGCTTTAGCCTGTGAAATAGTCACTTACTTAGTGGCAGTTGGTACTCATTATCATAGCAATACTACCAACATAGGCATGACAAAATTTCTACCTATTAAATGTACATAAAAGTAAATAACATTTTTACAAGAATCATCTTACCAACTGTGCTTCTGGTAATCTATTGATATGCTGGTTATACTTCAACTTCAGCAGTTCATACGCCATAAACTGAAGGGCACCATGGGATGTTCCAAACAGCCCAGGAATAAATCCCTACAAGGGAATGGTTATGGTTTAGATTTTCATAATAATTTTTCTGTAAATAACATATATATATATGAACAGGAGTGTGAATGGGAGATTAAATTCTGGAAAGCCAAGAACGTAAAGGTTATAGTAATTCAATAGACTGAGCATAGGTATTCTAAAACAGTAAGGCAAGAAGTGATGGAAAAAACCACAGAATTACGTGATATATTTTGAAAGTTTTTGCCCATATGTCAATAATCCATAACACCAACCTTATAATGTTAATGATTTTAAAAGCTATCACACAATTCTTGGAAAACAAACTAAAATTCCATGTACCTAATTTTGATTTCAAACTATGTATGCCTAAAAAATTCTCATGGGGATAAACAAGAGATGGGAATGGAAGATAAAGAAGGGGGAAATAAAGAGAAAAGGAGTTATAAAATCAGAAAACATCTATGTTGTTGCCAAATGGAAGAAAATGATACTCGACTAAAGTTTTAAATAGTTCTCACACCCGTCACTATCATGATGCAACATCTTATGGTATTGAGAGAAAACAGCTTCAAGTACAATTTCAGTCCTATAAACTAGATTTCAGTTTTCATTAAACTGTTTCTTACTAAATTTGGATTCTTTTTTGAATTTTCATTGAGCCAATGGAAATTACCATTTTTAGTTATTCAAAATCTATTGATAATAACTTGTTACCTTATACAATCCACGCACACCTTCGTATTTATAAATTTTCACAAGTGTATCAAACATTCCTTTATATTGCTGCTGTGGGGAATTAACAACACCATCATACTGTAACATCAGACGAGTTTTTGTTACCCATAATGGGTTTGTAATGCAGAGGGTCATGGCTCCTAAAACAAGATTTAAATAAGATCACTCAGCATACAGGTACTTTCTCACAGTAATCCAAATTAAGAACAGTCTATTTATATAAAGAATAAGATTACACAGGGCCTGTATCTGAAACAGCATTTTTAGATAGTATTTCATTAAAAATATACAAGTAAAAATTATATAGAAAAAACACTTAAGTGGATCTGTAAAAAGTTCCATATTATTTGCCTTTTTTCTTTGAACACCCGAGTTTAAACATGCTCATCTAACCATATTAATCAGTTATTACATGGAATTTATTAGAAAGCAAATATTCTTATTAAAGTACAATTTGAGTAATTTAGTCGCTGTGTTTGATTGGCTCATGTATATATATTACCAGAAGAAAAACAAAGTTAGTCTTTTAAGTCTTACTTTGATACCTGTAACGTATTTTATATTTCATACATTTTCTTACCAGCTTCAGCAGCTGAGATGAGGTATTCTGTTGCCTCTAAACGTTCAGCTCTTCCTTCAGTCTTATATGATTTGATTGCATTGTAACTAAAAGAATTAAACATAAGCAGTTTAATTTGAATAGGTGTCATAAAGCAGTGAAGTCTATTTTAAATTGTGCATAACAACAGTACCACACAAATAAAAGAAAATGCCAAAGGCACACACCAAATGAGAACTGTTTCAAGAATGGAAATGAGTCACTGAAAGAGCATACCATTCTCTCCCTCCAAATTTATGTGGCTAGAAACACATATGTAAAACGTTTTAATCAATTAATAAAAAAAAGACAGGAAAACTGAGAAGAAGGAAGTGTGAACTGGTGGTGCAGAGAATGAGCAGAAAAGGCAAAAAAAAAAAAAGACCTAACACATACGTGCTTAACCCCTGTGTTCACATACTACAGCTGGCTTCCTATCTTTTTATAGCTAAAAGAGATAAACTTGTGATGAATTTTTCTTAACAGACCAACTAATAAGGATCGTAAATGGTGCACAAATAATCATAATAAAAGACAACACAGACAGTCACACAGATTCAGAAGCTATGATTGAGATCCAGAAGTCTTTGTATACACATAGGAGGTGGTATTGAGCTGGGTATGAGAGACAGACAGTTTCAACAGGGAAAGATGAGAACTTGGGTAAAAGTAATGAGCGTGTATGGGAAGACAGAAAATTGAGTCACACATGAGCAACAGATAGGCTTTACTAATCAGAAAATAGCTCCAAATGCTTCTGAACATTTCCTCTTAGAAGAAGACTTCAGTTGAATAAATCTTTTCAAACTTTACCAATACCATTCTAATATGTAACAAGTAAACTCCTTTATTATACTAAATTCTTCACATAGACCGTATATTCATATGGCTTGTCCTTAGAAACTCTCTTGGAAAATCTATTTAACTGAAATTCATAGAGCATTTTCTACATAAAGCATATATCTATATATAGATAAAAGCTATAAAGCATGTATCTATATATACACGAAACAAAAATATGTGTGTCATATATGTAGTTTCACCCACTTAAGCATGTTTTAGGACTGAAAATAATAAAATATGTAACAACACTAAGTCTGAATTTTATTTTGCTTTTCCTTAAAAGTTTTTTTATACTTAAAAGATATTTTAAGACTGGTTTGGATACTGCATAAACTTAAAAGAAACCAAGTAAGATATATGACACAAGCGTGCTAGGTACTGCTTTTCCTAAAAATGCTATCGGTTAAAACAAAAGCTTCCCTATTTATGGCTTCAGTTTCAAATATCAGAGGCATGTTCAGAGCAGCCCAGGCTCCTCCAATGCAGTGCTGTGATGCTTTATGACATGATCTCGTCTACTCAGTGAGATGAATGGGCCTCCCTTAGACACTTCTGTAGCTTCTTCAGGAGGCAAGAGTAGTTATTTCAAATGGGGTGATGATATCTGACAGGGGAAGGAGTAAAGACATGAATGAGCTAGGAAGATGAGGTGGGTCAGATAAAACAAAAGCAGCAATATGCTTCAAACCCTTTCAGCCATGCACTGGTTTTTGCTTTCTGTTCTCAACAGGGATATCTCTTGTGGTACATATTCACATGAGAACTTCAAGGTCTGTCTTCTCCTGCTTTTTCAACTTCATTATTCATCAAATGTATTTTTGTAAGCCATCTCAATTGTTTTGAGAATCTGGTTGAGGATTAATAAGTAACTTTCTAGTGATACTTCAGCATTCATAAAATTTTCTATTTTGGGGGCACTCTGGAGCTAATCTCTATAAATGAAGAAAATGACTTATTTATTTAAACACTCTTCCTTTATCAAAACTGGATACCAAAGAGAACTGAAATTCGTAGGATTCATTTTAAGCAACAATTTCAAGTTCCTCCAGTCTCTATAATACTTTACAAAACTACTAATAAATAACAAACCAGCTGATACAACTTTTTCTAATCTATTTTGACTGTTAGAAATGCTCAAGAATATGCACTTATATGCAAAAACATCTCAAAAATAAATGTCAAAGAGGCTCTACAATTTCATTAAGAATTATCTGGTGCTCTTTTTTTAATAAGTGAGTGTTCAGTTTACCAAAGTATCAGTTAAACGTTTCACCTTCCTTAATTCATCTCACAGAAATGGCTTCTGTAAAACTATTTCTCCATTTCATCCCTTCACCTTTTCCCAATCAACAATTTCCTTCTAAACCAAATGCTTCTGATAATAGCTGACAGGAAATGAAACCAATAAGCCATTTTACTCTTTCTGATCCTTCCAATTCAGAGAAAAGACTCATCTTGTTTCATCATCTAATATGTAAAAATCACTAAAAACAAAAATTCCTTTTTACTTACTATTATAAAATCTCCCAGTTCTACTCACAAGAAAAAGTAGAGTCCCCAGGATAAGCCTGCACCCCAGACATTTGGAGTTACTCCTTGATAAAGTCCCCGTAGTCCATTAAGTTTCCAAATGGTAGTCAAGCAATGTAAAATTCCTTTGTATTTTGGTCTCAGTTCCAATCCATCACTCACTGTATTAAAGGATACACAAAGTTAGGTGAGAACGAAGTTCTAGTTCTGAATCACATATAAACATAGATTTCACACTATCAATTATACAAAAGAAATAAACTCAGAAAACCCTTTTTAGGTAGAGAAAATTATTTTCCAGGATTACTTAACACTTCTAATATACTCATGAATTAATCCAAGTTTTATTGAGGGTATACTGGACACCCAAGTAATATTTTTAGGAAGTGTTAGATTAGCTCTTAAATAATCTAAAAGTCTCTTAGGTAAACAGTTTTCAACACTTAAGTTTTATCTTAGTTTCAAGATTGTGAATTCCAATGTTCAAAAAAATTACTCAAAAATAAACTAGCCAGGAGTTCAATGACATCAGGAATGCTGGCAAGACGATACATGAGAAGTTCCCTGTCCCCTTGCTACTGTTTCATTATGTACAATGGAGCCTGGTAAAGAATAACCACTGATTGTTTAACATGCCAGGCAAAGGGGGAAAAGTCAATTTCTTTCATCATTAACCTGCCAGTGTTACAGCATGAAGTAAGCTTAAAGTACACTAGGTTTGGCCAGGTGAGGTGGCTCACCCCTATTCTTCTAGCACTCTGGGAGGCTGAGGCAGGAGCATCACTTGAGCTCAGGAGTCATTTAATTTTCTAAGTAGAAGTATTAAACATCTTCGAAACAGGTGAAAATGATTGGGAACATTCAGAAGAAGAGAAAGGTTTATATCTAGACAGGTGAAACAGTTGATGCTGTTCCCATGGCAGCAGCATAGCACCTAGCCCTGTTGGGGTGTGGGGGGTAGAAACAGCACTGGGGACTGGGTATAGCTAAAGTACCAGACTGGTGGAGGGAAGAGATGGTAGGCAATTAGGCTGGGAAGAAAGGCAAAGGCCTATTACAGACTGAACTGCCTCTCCCCAAAATTGTTATGTTGAAGTACCAACTGCCAATATGACCATCTGCAGACCAGGCTTTTAAGGTAATACAGGTCAAATGAGGGCATAAAGGTGAGGGCCTAGATCAGATAGGACTGATGTCCTTATAAGAGGAACAGACACAAGAAGAACACAGGCACAGAGAAAAAGTTATCTGCAAGCCAAGGAGAGAGGCCGCTTCAAAAACCAACTCTGGGCTTGGCGCCTGTGGCTCAAAGGGCTAAGGCGCCAACCTGAGCTGGCGGGTTCAAATCCAGCCCAGGCCCGCCAAACAATGGTGATGGCTGCAACCAAAAAATGGCCGGGCGTTGTGGCGGACGCCTGCAGTCCCAGCTACTTGGGAAGCAGAGCAGGAGACTCGCTGAGCCCAGGAATTAGAGGTTGCTGTGAGCTGTGATGCCACAGCACTCTATCCAAGGTGACAGCTTGAGGCTCTGTCTCAAAAAAAAAAAAACAAACTCTGTCAGCACCTTTATTTTAGACTTCCCAACCCCTAGAACTGGGAAAATAAATTTCTTATGTTTAACGCACACTGTCTATGGTGTTTTGTCATGGCAAGACTAACTGTAAAGGTTCTTGAAAATCACACATAACTTTGGCTATGATCTCAAAGCCTCAAATTTCTCAAACCTGGGTCCAAGTAAACGTAAGATAATCAAATACATGTGTAAGAAAGGAAATTCTGGTGGCTCCAAGGAGATGACTTTGGAGGTGGAAACCTGGAAGGAAGAAACAGTAACTATTGAGATGAAGAAAACTTAAACTTGGACCTCCTCAATGTCAAATTAAAATAACTCTATAGGCTGGGTGTTCATGCCTGTAATCCTATCACTTTGGGAGACTGAGGCAGGTTTAGTTGAGGCCACAAGTTCGAGACCAACCTGAACAAGAATAAGACCCTGTCTGGTCAAAAAATAGTTCCAGATACTTGGCAGGCTGAGCCCAGGAGTGTGAGGGTGCAATGAGCTATGATGATACCAATGAACTCTAGCCCAGGCAAGAAGGAGACCCAGTCTTGGGAAAAAATGCTTTATAAATAAAATACAATGACTTTTGGGGGGTCTAAATAACCTCCTAATTGTCCTAAAAACATTTTCCACTAAAGAATTAGTATGCAGATCTAAGTAACTTTCAAATAACTTATTCCAAAAGTCTGTAATAGGACTAAAAGATGCTAATATATACAAGGTGATGATAAAGTTTAGTGTATGGAAGGGAGCCAAGACAAAGGATGCTAACTAGAAGTTCATTGTCAAGGAAAGACAACGTAAAGACTTCTTTAAAAATCACCACCTTGCACTATCACACTAATATAACCAGTTTAGTTTGTTGGATATTAGTTTTACCCCTCCTTTCATCCATTACAACTGAAGCATTTGTTTCTCTTAATTTTAATCCCCTCTACCTAAGCTCTACATTGGTATTTTTAAAACCACCGATGAATCAAGAAATAGATTTAGTAGATTGCTAGTATCATTTCTTAAAAAAAAAAAAACTAGAGTAGAAATATACAAATTACATCACAAGTATCACAAGTATTAAGGATAAATATTGTTTCCTGAAACTTGTGTTTTTGTAATATAAATATGTATATACCCTGGATGGCAAAGGTAAAATTTATTTCCTACTAAGGGTTCTGGTCAAAAAAGCTCCTGTTCCCTCAGTCCAGTGGTTCTCAACCTTCCTAAGGCTGCAACCTTTTAATACGGTTCCTGTGGGTTGCGTCTGCCTTAGTCTCCCTTCTCACCACTTTAGAAACCTCACTGATTATTTTCCAGCCCCCCATCTCCAATCTCTCCCTTGCATTGAGCTATTTCCCATCAGAATTTCAATAGGCTTAATTCTTTCCTGCATATTTCTGTCCTCGATCCCAGTGTCTCCCTGTGGGTTACACTTCTGCAATGAGACAACCCAACAATCTCAGATATAGGCGTTTCTCCCCATTGCATTCTGGTTTGAGCCTAACCCATTACTTTGAGGGCTCTAGGTAAGGACTTCCAAGTACATTTTGGGATTCTTCTTTCTTGCTAACTCCTTATTGGCACCTGACATTGTTTGCCCACTAAAGCACTCTCTTCTTTTTAACCCCACACTTTCCTGTTTTGCTTTTCTTTGCCACAAAATTTCTTTGGCCAGCTCTTCCTCTACTCATACTTAAATGTTGGTTTTTATAGGCACTCTTTCTCCCCAACTGGGGTGATCTCTCAACCACTAAGAGGCTTCAACTGCCATCCCTGTGCTACGGTTTCTTCATTTCGAGTCCCGATCTCATTCCTAATAACCAGACCTGACTTCCTTTTTTACATGGCATAGTTGTGTCAATCTGGCAACTTAATTAACTTTCTGGAATAATTATCTTCATCTCTAGGATTTTAATATAATCATTAGCTAGACCCAACTACCTAGTCATGGTTTGGTTTGAAACATAATTCTAACAATTACTGGGAGACCCTGAGTAAGACTCTTAATTACTTTGTGCCTGAGTTTTCTCACCCAGAAAACAGGAAAAATAATAAAACCAATCTCTAAAAATTACAAAAGACTGAATGAGACAATACATATAAAACCTTTAGAATCATGCCTGGCATATTGCAAGAATTCACTATTAGTTTATTTATGCTATTGGGTCTTGAAATACCATACAAATATAATACAATACTGTGTGTTAGTCTTACTGAAATTTACATTTTGGTCCTTGATTAATTTTTCAGATGTAGTTATATTCTCTTTTTTTTCTACATTCTTCATAAAAACTCATGCTTAACTTTAACTCATAGATTATTAGGTTTTTGGGTTACGTTAGAAAATTAGTCTTTTTATACTTCATTCATCATTCTTCTTTGTTGAGGCTCTCTCTTATTCTTAAAGATTTAAGATTACCTTCTAAAGTAAGAAGAGACCTCACTGATTACCTAATCCAACCTTTTCACCCAAGACAAGAATATCCTCTGAGCTCTGTCACCCAACCACTTCCAGTCATCACCAATTTCATTCTGAGCGCTACCACTTTGCCAGGACAAAACGTGCTTCCTTCTAATTTTCACTCACTCAACTTATGTCTGACCTCAGGATCAACTCACATGAAAGTTCTCCAAATATCTTTTTTCCCCACTCCAAGTTAAACTAGCTCCTCTAGTCATTTCTCATATGAAATAATTTCTAAATCTTTCTACCCCCTCTGGACACCTTTGAGTTCCAATGTACTCTTGAATTCACTGAAAAACTCCAAGTTTGGTTTAATAGTACATGTGTTCAGGACTAAACCTTCCCCTACTCCCATGACTAGATATTACTATTACAAAATCCTGCTTTGACTACTAGATCTTTAATTTAGGCCTCCCATTCAGTTTCAATCCCCTTAACTCGACTAGTCTCCTAATACCCTCCCCATTTCATCAATACAACCAATCTTCTCAGGTACCAAGAATCCCTTTCCTCAGACATGATCTGCTTCACAGCACACCTTAAATTCACCAAGCCAACCACACTACTCAATGATCATGGCCCTGTCTTCTGCCCCTAGACAAAGGCTGCTTAAGAGAGATGTCAACTCACACAGGCCTGTACCTGCAGCCAAGTCTAAAATTCTTCTCTTCATGTTTAAGTCACTAGATAACAGGGATTCACAGAAGTAGTATGGTGAGTAGTTAAGTGCCAGAGGATTTTAAAATTACACTACCTGGGTTCAAATTCCACATCCATCTTTATAAACTTGGACTTGGGAAAGTTAGTCAATTTTCATCATTTGTATCCCCATTTGTATAGTAGGAATCATAACTTCACAAGGATAGCAAATGAAATATTACATCTAAGTTCTTAGCTCATTCTCCTGCTCCTAGTAAATGCTCAATAAAGATTACTTGTTCCTAGTGTTCATAATTATTATTTGTGCATGCATCATAAACATCATGAAATCATATGCCTTTGTGGTATTTTTTCTAAGGATAATAAACAATAATTTTCAATAATTTTCCATCATGGAGTAGTTTCTTGCCTTTTCTCTGGGCATCAGATACTAGTCCTTCAAATACTAGGTCTATAGGGAACCTCAAGATCTAATCTGTGTAACCTTTACAGATACATATGACCATCAGCAATCTATAATTTTCTTGAAGTTTAGTTATACTTATATTTTGTATTTGGATTTATTCCACTTTGCCTTTGGTTTTATGTTGTTTAGAATTCCCTTTTATGTGACTAAGTCTCAAGCCTACAATTAGATTGTCAGTTTCCCGAGGGAAAGACCTTTATTACTAGATACTTTTGTAGCCCATACAGGAGTCTTTAAATATTGAGAACATACATCAAGTGAATTGAATACAATTATCTAAGATATAACCATTTCTAGAGATTTAATTCTCAAGGCTGTACTAGTAATCATAACTGAAATGCCACCACAAAAGTTTCCAAATAAAGTTAATCAAATATCATCTTTGTAAGCCGTGGTGGCTCACGCCTGTAATCCTAGCACTTTGGGAGACAGAAGCAGGTAGACTGCTTTAGTTCAGGAGTTCAAGACAGACCCAGTCTCTACAAAAAAAAAAAAAAGGGCCACGCCTGTGGCTCAAGGAGTAGAGTGCTGGCCTTATATACCAGAGGTGATGGGATCAAACCTGGCCCCAGCCAAAAACTGCAAAAAAAAAAAAAAAAAAAAGCCGGGCGTTGTTGTGGGCATCTGTAGTCCGTGATAATTGGGAGGCTGGGGCAAGAGGATCGCTTGAGCCCGAGAGTTTGAGGTTGGAGTGAGGCAGGACACCATGGCACTCTACCCAATGTGACAGAGTTAAGAGTCCATCTCAAAATACTAATAATAATAATAACAACAACAGTAGTAATAAGAATCTTTGAAATTTTCTAATCGTTAGTGTTGTGTTTAATTTCTAAAGTGCTTTAAGTTAACTTACCCAATTCGGTCAATATGCTTAAAACAGTATTTAGATTCTAACCACCTACTCCTTCACAGGAATTAGTACCATACTATAAATAACAAAAAACCCAAAGAAACCTTTATGAGAATTCTATTCCAAATCTAATTACTTGCCAACACCCGCTGAGGATTTGGCACAATCCCAAGCACTTGCATTTTCCTTTCTGTGGGGCAAACACGTGGCTACACTAAGATTTCAAAGTACCTCTAGGTGAAGAATTTGCACGTATTAGGACTAAGCCCTACAATGTGATAATCCTTTCAGGCTTTGAATCTCACCTACACCAATGACGATTTTTTTACTCATACTTTCTACCCACAGACTTCAACCCTTCGTCTTGGGAGCTGAGCGGGGAAGACCGTGGCCGGACCCCCTTTCTCGACTCTAGTTTCAGATGAGCCAGGGCAGAAAGCATCTCCTTCAAAGCGCTCCTCCTTCATAGCACGGAAAAAGCAGAGGAGACCAAGGCCTCTTTTGGGGTCTTTACCGCCTACTTCGGGCTGACAGTGAAAGGAAGCAGCCCGTTATCCAGGCAGGCTCTTACCGGCGAAGCGGATCTTCACGAGGTCGAGCGGGTGCAGCGCGAGGTTGGACAATACCCCTCCACTCACGCCCGCTACCAGGTTCTCATACCGGACGTGGCGGAAGACCGTGCTCCACGCCGACGACCCGGACGCCGACTGGCCCTGGCCCGTCATAGGCTCTGGGGCCGCCGACACCACGGCACCCAGGGCCGCGGAGGTGGGACGAGATGCAGTGGCCGCCACCGTGGCGACGATCGCCGCCCAGGAGCTGGAACCGCAGGGCGCGAGCTCACTTCCGGGACGGGCAAGGAGACCTGGGCGCCGGGGCGAAGCGGAGGGACCCTGGCACAGAAGGGGCGTGACGGGATGGGGGACGCAGCGCGATGGAAGCCGGTTGCCCGCCTCTACCAATTCTCCGCCCTGCCCTGCCCCGCCCACCACTGCTGCCGGCTCGGACCAAAAGACTGGGAAGCGAACCCACGCCGAGGATCCGCCCTCTGCCAACCTTTGCCCGCAGAACTAGGGAGCGCCTCCGGGCGACTGCCGCTCCGGGGTCACGTGACAGGAAGCAGCCTGCGAGAGGCGGAAGTCGCGTGTGCGGAAGGAGGAGGCGGGGTACCTCCCGAACCGGAGGGAGAGGATCGTGGAGTCAGGGAGGAAGAGTAGCCAAGATGAAGGTGAAGATGCTGAGCCGGAATCCGGACAGCTATGTCCGCGAAACCAAGTTGGACTTACAGAGAGGTAGGGCAGCTTGGTATGGGGAAAGGGACGCCCTTCCGTAAGTCTTTCGGTCTAGCCTGGACTCCGCGGAAGACGTCTGCGGAGAGTCTGGTTTTTCCCATTTCCCATTCGCCAAGGCAAACTTTGTGAGGTGCGGTCAGCGCGGAACTGGGTCGCAGGTAACGTCTCTTCCACCTTCCCGCTTCCAGCTGCTGCTCTAGGACTGTCCTCAGGTTGTTCCTGTGCAAATGTGAAACTTGAATGAGCCCTTCTCCTTGGTTCAAGGGTTTGAAAGTTAAACAGACTTTTTAAACCATCCTGTTGTAACTTCTGGCCACTTTACTACTTCATATTACTTCCGTATGTGAGGAGAGACAAAGATAAAACTTAAAGCCATCACTTTTCTTTTAAACTCTTGTGGAGAAATTCGGTGGAAGAATGCTTAAAATAAAATTCATGAGTTTTATTCCTTACTAGTCTGTTTCCCCATTAACTTAACGATAATTTATGAATTTTAGTTAGTGATACCTAAATAACAAGGGACCAACCATGTATGAACAGAACTAAGTGAAGGGAACAGGTGCCAAAAGCCTTACAGCAGGAATAAACTAAGGCAAAGAGAGAATGCCAATGTCATCAAAGTTTGAGTGAGGGGTAAGGATACAAGATGAGGCCAGAACAATATTTCACTATTTTGCATAGTACAGAGTATCAACATATATATGAGCACTACTACAAGGTAAATATATGATCTCTGCTCATAGGGTGTTTACAGGCTAAGTAACAAGGCATGTTTCTAAAAGGAAAATTAAATTTGTCACTTGGCCTTGACATCATTTCTAATCCTTGAACCTGTGGTCCCATCTTCCTCTCCATTTTCATCTGTCATTTATTTTCCCCTAAGTAACTTACTATTCACCCTTGCTAACTTAAGTGCATTTCAGTCATTCTTTCCCAGGCTTCCTTAGACACAGACCCTTACCCAACTGAGCACTTCCTCTGGAAGGATTTCACTGAACATTTAATCCTTCCCATATTTATCCCTTGCATGCACCCCCCAAGCACTCCTCTTCTATGCTTCCATCACATATTTTTATACTTTTATCAGAGTGTTTATCACATTGTCCCATGATTATTATTTTGATTAATGTTATTTTTTATCAGAAAGTTTAGCTTGCAGAGACAGAAGGAACCATGTTTGTGTATGTAATGTATTTAGACAGCACCTGGCACATACTAGTTGCTTTATACATGTCTGAATGAAGAAATGAGTTGGGTGACCTTCAATGTTAGAAGGTTATTAGTCATCTGATTTTGTTAATATCTCTTTCCTACCACATCTCCCTATTTCATTATACTTTCTGATGTAAATTTTAATAGATAGCAAAATGGAAAAATAGAAGTTTTGGAGTTCTGTATAACATGAAATTAGGAAGACATTTGTTACCCTCCTTTATTCCTTTTGTTAATTTTGTGTGTTAGTTCCTTGTAAATTTTGTGCAGTGTTCAATTGCTGGGGTGGGCACCCAAGAATCTGGTAATTCTGATGCAGCTGGCTAACATACAGATGTTGAGAACACCTTATATAAATATATGCCATGGATTTATTAGCTGCGATATCCTCAGTGCTTGTAGTATATGGCAGGTCCTTCACCAGTATTTGTTGAATGTTTACTGTTGACTGGATGCACGAATTTAGAGTGGGCCTGATTATGGTGATCTGAAAAACCTTATAGAAGATATAAGATTTAAACAGTTTTTAAGGATTATATAAGGTATAGATAGGTTAGGGTGAAAGTTACAGTATATTCTTGGTGGAAGAAAGGGCATGTACAGGGACTCAAAAAGTGAAAAAAGGGCAAGGCAAACCATTTTGGCTAAAGCTGAGTTTCAAAAAGAACTTGAAGCTGAAGAGTTAGGTTGGGATTAGATTGTGGAAGACTGCAAAGGAGCTTGAACTTCATTCCTTAAATCGAGGTCTCTAAAATGGAAGTGCTGGGCTAGCCATTGTAATGTGGGTAAAACAATTAGAACTTCAATTTATATTGTTTATCTTAAAAAATAAATTAATATTTTTTATATGATACTTTGACACTGACATTTTTAGCATGTTAATCACTTGCTATATGTGTTAATTCAAGTGTCCTGAGGAAACAATGAAGGATTGACAGAGGTATACTTGCTTCTACCTTCAGAATATTGCAACACATTACAGTTAACATTTATTGAAGAATTATATTATCTTAAATAATAGTATCTTTATAAATTAGTAAAGTAATGGAGAGGGCTACGAAAGTAATTTTTCTTGTGAAACTTCCTTTGTTAGGTCATGGCAAAGTTCTTAGAAGAGTTGTGGAACATAAGATTAAACATTTTAGAAATTTGCCAAATTTCTGTGGCTATGAATATTAACTAAGAGCTTTTGGTTTTGATTTTTTTCTTTTTTTAGAAAAAATAAAACACATGCTTCTTCAAAGTCCATTTTAATGATGAGTGAGGAAGTGGTTACTAAAGAGATAGTTTTTAAAATGTATGCTTGGAAATGTTTCTATCATTTAAAAAATTTTGTACCGAAAATGATAAAAGTGTCAGTCATGAAAATTCATATTTGCCTATATGAAAAGATTTAGAAACAGAATGGTTTACCTTATTTTTTTTACTGTTAAAATTATTAAATACCAATTTTAATTGTAGGAATAGACATTGATATCAGAGTAGATGGAACTTTTTTAGACATAACATCAAAAATAATCTTTGCAAAATTGGTGAATGGGACTGAAAATAAAACCTAAATATAGTTTAGTATGGATTATCTGTTTGGCTCTGCTTGTCTTTGTGAAGTAGAAACAGTCCTCACTTTGCACAGTGCCGTAGTAACTGAACAAATCCCACTCTTTTAGAGGTTCACAGTGACTGAAGTCACATCTGTTACCACAGAATTGTGCAAAGCAAGGAATTTATTCCAGTATGCATGTGATCCTGTTGACATAGTACAATGCAAAAGTGAATACTGTCTGAATCTTTTTCAGGAGCCATTAAAACCAAAAGTTTAATTAAGCTGAAATTAGAACCTTTGAATATCTTTATCACAGTGTTAAATCAAGATTTTTTTTTTTTAAAAAAGCATCTTATAATTACATATTCTCCATAAAT
This sequence comes from Perodicticus potto, assembly GCA_963574655.1. Taxonomy (NCBI): domain Eukaryota; kingdom Metazoa; phylum Chordata; class Mammalia; order Primates; family Lorisidae; genus Perodicticus; species Perodicticus potto. The sequence goes on from CAUYRH010021991.1 coordinate 29,872, forward strand.
ACATGGTTAACGTATTATGGGGAAGTGACCTGCTCAAAATCTCTGTTACTAATGGGGCACATAATCAACAGAATTTGAAGACTCCTATTATAAAGGAGCCTTTGAAAGTTTTGAGCATGAGAATGACATGTAAAAAAAACTGTGTTTTAGGATGACTGATCTGATGATAGTGTAAACTGCCACAAATTGAATAGGTATAGTGTTATAGTAGTTCAGGTGTAAAATATTAAAGTCCAAAACTAAGTTACTACGCATAGGGGGAGAAAAGGGAAGAATGAATAAGTATTTCTAAGAGTAAATGGGTAAAACTTTTGAGTTTTCTTAGTGGGGAATGTGGAAGATGGAATATATGAAAATGACCTAAATGTGCACTTTATTGAATGTTAAGTATAATACCATTAACAGGGAGTCAGGAAGAAAAGACTACTGGGTGAAGTCATGGGGTAAGAAGATGCATTAATTTTATATATACATTGAGGGGGGGGTTTTTAGGCATATAGACTCATCTCCTAAGCATAATTATTAACTGAGATCATGTGTTTAGGGCAGCATATCAGAATAGTTAAGAACATAGATTCTGGAGCCACATTGCCTTGGTTTAAATTCTGCATCCATCAATGGGCAAGTTATTTAACAGAGTTTAAGTAACCTGTGCCTCAGTGAGATAGTAATAGAACTTAACATATATGGTGCTGAGGAGATTAAATGATTAACAGAAGGTGTTATATTGATGCCACCTGATGAACTCCGTGTGTTTTTTTAAGTAAATAAACAAACATGGAAAGTGCTCAATAAATAGTAGCTATATATAATGCAATCATAATCACCACCTTGTGGGCCTTACTTAACCAGAGATTAATAGTGTTCCGTGCCACACAAGGAACCTAGAGTTAGGTTAAGCAAACTTTCACCATGTTTTGTTTTGGGCCAAGCACTGTTATAGACATAAGAGATACAAATGAAAAATATATTAGAAGCCCTGCCTATGAAAAAACTTAACCCCAGGTTAAAGAGTATAGTAGGACATACAGAAGGAGAAGCTATTACAGTCTAATTATTTTGCAAGATGCATGGATGTATGCATTCCATGAGTTCCCAGTAATTTCAGAAAGCTTCATGGACAGCATGTCCTCTACTTCTGTATTTTTCATAGCTCTAGGTATAAACAATGTCCTTAACTAAATGTTTATTGAATAGTAAATTGGGTAATTAACTGAGGAAGACTACAGGAAGTACCAAATGTGAATTATTTAATTAAGAGGAATCATTCTCATTTCAGTTCCAAGAAACTATGATCCTACCTTACATCCTTTTGAGATCTCACGAGAATATGTAAGAGCTTTAAATGCTGCCAAACTGGAACGGGTATTTGCAAAACCATTCCTTGCTTCCCTGGATGGTCACCGAGATGGAGTCAATTGCTTGGCAAAGCATCCAAAGAGCCTGGCTACTGTCCTTTCTGGGGCGTGTGATGGAGAGGCAAGTGTCATTCTAAACATAGATACTTTGAACTAAAAATTATTATATTACAAATATTTTTCCTTTAGTTTTTAGTTACTGTAAGTTTTACTTTGATTTCAATTTAATTCTCAAGACTAAATTTTGTTTTAAAATATTAACTTTAGTAGTTTCTTATCCTAGCCTAAGAAATAATTATCATAGTAGCTTAAGGACCAATTTGCCAGTAAATAAAATACTAAGTCATGTTTATAGTTAAAATATAAGTGTAAGTTTCTTTCACAGAGGATGTCACAACAGTTTCCCACTCTGGCAAGGGAAGGTTTTGAAACTCTTTAAACTAGATTTGACGCCTTGACAGATTGAATTTTCTGCTTGTTTATATACTTACCCATATGCATTGCCTTGTTTTCATCCAAAGGATTTTGGTTTTAGCTGCCTGGTAGAGTGATTCATAGCCTTTTCAATGTTAAATTTATTATTTTTTTAAATGTAGTACTCCTATGTCTGAACATTTTACATTTGTAATTCACTAAACTTTCTTGCTATGGTTTATCATAGGTTAGAATTTGGAACCTCACTAAACAAAAATGTATCCGTACAATACAAGCACATGAAGGTTTTGTACGAGGAATGTGTACTCGCTTTTGTGGAACTTCTTTTTTTACTGTAAGTATAATGCCATTAAGTTTTAAATCATTAAATTTTGTCAACATGTACAAGAATGATCTAATTTAATAAATTATTTGCAGGCTTATTGTTTCAAGGCCCTTCTGGAGTTTCACAATGCAAAATAGCTTATTAAATCTTGAAAAGTTCTAGTTTTCTTTATTTAATCCAGCCTTCCCCACACTTTGATTTTTTATGAATAATTACTTAATTATTGAACATTATTGAACTAATATTCAATAGAATTCAGTGTTCTAGTGAACACTAAAAAGTGGGATTAATGGAAGGTCAAGCTACGAAGGTTATTTGGCTTACTCTGGAGGATTTTCATTGCTAAGGTGAGTAATTTGTACTTCATTTGTAAGGAATCGTTGAAGTTTTGTTTTGAGGGAATAAGATATACATAACATAAACCTTACCGTTTAACTGTTTTTAAGTATACATTTGTGGCATTAAGTACATTCACCTCATTGTGTAGCCATCACTACCAGCCATCTCCAGAACATTTTTGTCCTCTGAAACTAAAATTATATTCATTAAACAATAACTCCTCATTCCCCTCAGCCTCTGGTAACCACAATTCTACTTTCTGCCTCTGTGAATTTGATTATTCTGGGTACCACATGTAAGTAGAATTACATAATTTTTTTGCACGTGAAATGAGCCTTTTAAAATTGGCCTCCCGGCTCAGCACCTGTGGCTCAACGGGCTAAGGCGCCAGCCACGTACACCTGAGCTGGCGGCTTCAAATCCAGCCCGGCCCACCAAACAACAATGACAGCTGTAACCAAAAAATGGCTGGGCTTTGTGGCGGTGCCTGTAGTCCCAGATACTTGGGAGGTGGAGACAGGAGACTCGCTTGAGCCCAGGAATTGGAGGTTGCTGTGAGCTGTGATGCCACAGCACTCTCTCCAGGGTGACAGCTTAAGGCTCTGTCTCAAAAATAAATAAATAAATAAATAATAAATAAATAAAATTGGCCTCCTGGGCTGTGCCTGTGGCTCAAAGGAGTAGGGGGCCAGTCCCATATACCAGAGGTGACGGGTTCAAACCCGGCCCCAGCCAAAAACTGCAAAAACAAAATTTGGCCTCCCAAAGTACTGGTATTACAGGTGTGAGCCACTGTGCCCAGCCTAAAATTTTTTTTGAAATACCGTTTTCGAGGTCCATCCATGTTGTAATATGTTTGAATTTCCTTCCTCATGAAGGCTAAATAACATTCTGTTGTATGTATATAACCATTATTTATCCATTCATTCATCAATAGACATTTGATTTTCTACCTTTTGACTATTGCGAACATTGGTGTACAAATAACCAGTTCAAGTTCATTGAAGGTTTTTTAACAAAACCGGGTAAAGATGAAAACTGAGAAAAACTTTTTAGGAATATAAACATGTAAAAAGTACAAAGTTAAGGATTCTGTAATTCCGAACTGTCATTTCTAACACTGTTAATTTGATGTCTATCTTTTCAAATGTTTTGACCTATAAGTACAATAGTTTGTGTATATATACATATCAACCAGATAGATCTTACTGTGTATTCACTGGTGACTTTTTAAAATACAGACTGTGTTGGGTATAAAAACCAGGTTGCAGCTGGGCATGGTGGCTCATGCTTGTAATCCTGGTTCTCTGGGAGGCCAAGGTGGGTGGATTGCTTGAGTTCAGGAGTTCAGGACCAGCCTGAGCAAGAGCAAGTCTCTGTCTCTAAAAGTACTGAGGTGTTGTGGCAGTCACCTGTACTTGCATCCACTCAGGAGGCTGAAGCAAGAGGATTGCTTTAGCCCAAAAGTTTGAGATTGCTATGAGCTATGATGATGCTACGGCATTACCCAGGGCGGCAAAGTAAGACTCTCAAAACAAACAAACAAATAAACAAAAAACAGGTTGCCTAGGTGCAAAATCTATTTTACAAGGATCTATTAAAGGAAAAAGATGACGGCTAGCAAACCTGTTACTCCATAAGGAGAATTAGGAATAGGTGTTAATGTTCAAAGATTTGGTTTGGGTGTAAAGAAAAACTTATTTGCTATCAAAAAACCAGAATAGGTTTTAGCGTTTGGCTACTTTTTACTAAAAGGGTGCAGACAAGCTATATGATCACTTTTACTATATGTTGTAGAAGAAATTGGGTGGTAAGTTGGAGCATTCAACAACCAAGGCTTCTTCCAATTGGTTATTCTGGGATAGCGCTTGTGGCTCAAGGAGTAGGGTGCCAGCCCCACATACCAGAGGTAGCAGGTTCAAACCTGGCCCTGGCCAAAAACTGCAAAAAAAAAAAAAAAAAATTGGTTATTCTTCTGGATATATTGATTAATTCAATATCCCAGCCAGAGGAATAACTATTTTTTTAATGTTTAAAATAAATGAAAGCTGATTTGCAATGTTATCCACAATGGCTAAGTTAGGGAATCAACCTGACTGTCCAGCAGTAGATGAATGGATAAAGAAATGTGGTATATATACACTATAGAAAACCATTCAGCCTTTAGTAAAAAAGAAATCCTTTCATTTGGATGAAACCGAATGACAGTCACAGAAAGACAAATACTTTGTGATCTCAATTATATATGGAATCTAAAAAAGTCAAACTCGTAGAGACAGAAAGTGTAATGGTGGTTAGCTGGGGCTTTGTAGGAAGTTTGGAGAAATCCTCAAAAGGTAGCAAAATTTCAGATAGGAAGAATAAGTTCAGAAGATCTATTGCACAACGTGGTGATTGTAGCTAATAACAATGTACTATATTCTTGGAAATTGCCAGGAGAGTAGATAAAATGTTCTCACCACAAAAAAATGGTAAGTAGGTTAGGTAATGGGTATGTTAATTTGCTTGATTTAGTCATTCCACAATGTACATGTACATCAAAACATGTTATATCAAAACAAAATACTATAAATATGTACAATTTTTTTTCACTTAAAGTTAAAATTTTAAAAATGAATTAAATCTGAAAATGTTTTATAGTCACTCTTTGTTTCCCCCTTTTTAAAAATAACATTTGCTTTATCAGAGGTAAGACAGGTGAAAACTACTTGCTGGCATAATTTTAATACTTAATTTTTTTTTGTTTTTTATTTTTTTTTAATTTTTTTTTTTATTAAATCACAGCTGCGTACATTAGTGCAATCAAGGGGTACAATGTGCTGGTTTCATATACAATCTGAAATGTTTTCATCAAACTGTTTAACATAGCCTTCATGGCATTTTCTTTTTCTATTTTTTTTTTTCCAGTGGTAAGACAGAATTTATTTACAGAAAAGAATACAGAAAACACTAAAGCTCCTGGTAGAGAGAGAGAACTCAAGTGGGGAAGAGAAAAGCTCTCTCCGTTTCTCTCCCGGTCTTTTCCCGTCTTCCCTTTTAGGCTTTTAGTCTCGGGGTATATATAGATGTATGGGTTCCTTGGCCAGGAAACAAATGAACACAGTCCCTTCTGCCGGGGGCAAGGTGAATGAATATATCAATGAACGAACACAGTCCCTTCCGCTGGGGCAAAGTGAATGAATATATCAATGAATGGACACAGTCCATTCATGGAATTGAGGCCTAGGAAATTCACATGAAATTGACCTAGGCATAGGAAATGGGGGTTCTACATTTAGTCCTAAGTGTAAAGTGAAGGAGACTCCAAGGCACAGGTGTCTCCTCGGCAGTTGTCCGGCCTTTTTGGCTATTGGAGCCTCCCTTGGGGGTTGGAGGTCCCCCTCCTTGCCTGTCATCCAGCCCGCTGGCTCTTCAGCTGGCTGCTGCAGCACAGACACTGCCAAGGAGGAGGCGGCAGGTCCACCAGATCCGCTGAGCTGGCTAGGGCGCCAAATGTCCTGCATCAATTCTCCTTCTCTGAGTAAAAAAACTAACTGCTATTAGGGAAAAAGGGCAAAGACTCGATCTAACTGCTTCCTACTGAATCAGGCGATGATAGAAGGGGGCAGTTAGGGTTTCTCCGGAGGGAGAGTGATACAGGGGTTCATGCACTGGAACCATCTTTATTGCGTGTGGCTTGATGACATTTCTGGAAAACATAAATCTGATTAGTATAATCAGTAATAGGCAAAGGTAGAACAGCATCAGGTCAGAAGCACTTATTCAGTGATACTAAAAGAAAATCATATTAGGATTTTTCTTGCTGTTTCCTAAATGATAACTTCAAGCTTTCTTTTGGCTCACAAGTGTAGGTGGTCTGTGGTTGGCCATCTTCATTGTCTGCCTCCGTAGAAGGTGGAGGGTTCCGGGATTTTACTCGTGAATGATGTATGCAGGGATCGATTCCTATAATTTTAACAGCTGTAGAAGAAGACAAGATAACAGGAAAGGGGACTTTCCAAGTTGGGGTTAGGGAAGGTGAATTAGAGGGGAAAGTTTTGATCATGATTAGATCTCCAGGAGGGAAAAGTTCCTGTTTTAGTTAGTATGTTCCTCCACAAAAGGGGAGCAGGACTTTCAGGCATGATTAGGGAGGCATGAGAGAACAGGAAGTCATTCCAATTGCAGCTTAAAAGCTGGGAGAAAAATTTGATAACCAACTTTCCAGACACCCCCTGTATAGTTATGGATTTGGGAGAAAAAAGACCAGGGTTAGAGAGAAGTACAGAAAAGGTTGCTCCAGT
>CAUYRH010021994.1:0-35402 GCA_963574655.1 Perodicticus potto
TTGAAATCTCTCCCACTACCAGGAGCTTTGGTGTTTTCTGTATTCTTTTCTGTAAATCAATTCTGTCTTATCACGGACGGGTCGGGGGGGGGGAAATAATGTAATGAAGAATAATAAAATACATGTATTTAAAAAAAAAAAGAAAAAAAAAGAAAAGTTTTTGTAAATATATTGAGAGCACGGGAGTTTTCTTCACAGATCTTCTATCTAAACAGGGAGTCATAGTATAAGTATTCCCCTCCTCCACTGAGATGGAATAGAAGTGGCCTAAGCTACAGGTGCAAATGCCTGAGGAGGGACCATGAAGAATATAATCATGTGGAAGGCAGCTGCGGAGTTCTAAAATGATTCATAATCCTTGAAGATATAGGCAAAGGTATGATTGCAGTCATAACCCAGGCTGTTTCGGGCTATCTCCACGTTTTCTTGCAGAGGAGAGGGACAATCAAGCCATTCCCTTGTGGTCAGGGCAAGTCATGTTTGTCTACTCTATTGTCTCATTTGAAGATCATTCCTATATACAATAGAAAACAAATCATGAGCTAGTTGAAGCCTGGAGGATGCTGCAGAAAAGAGAATGACATTTTCTGGTTTCGCTTCTTGCTCGCCGTGGCTCTTGCCCTCCTTAATCGTCCTAAAGTGCACATTTAGTGTGATCTGGGTTAAATCGAAAGTACCTCTGCCATACTAGAAACTGTCTGCTTGAGGGGAGAGATGGAAGCCAGGGATAATTTCCAGTGTGTAAAATGGAACTTGGTCAAGTTTCTGTGAATAATTGGAGGGATAAGAATCATTGCTTCAGGTGAACAGATGCAGGTGCTTGCCTTGACAATTGGACTTTCGTAGTTGTTGGCAGCATCGTTCCTGCTAATAATACATTGGCACCTTCAGACTAGTCCTGGGCAGTAAAATATGTCATAATGTGTTTCCTAATTTTGCACAGACTGAGGATTTTACACTTGGGTAACACAACCACCTGAGTAGGGGCACCTGCCAACGATGTGAACTCCAAATACATTTTGTTGAAACAACTGGTGTAAGGCCGTGACATGTGTAAACATGAGAGTAGTAAGTTGTGATCCAGAATCTCTTTATAAGTTTAATGAATTCTAGCATTCTTTATTTTTTATCAGACTAGTTTAAAAGAGAATATTTTTCATGCTTCACTTCAAATCTAAAAGAGTCTTAGTAAAAGTAAAATGATGATTCATACTTCTTTTTAAGAGCACAAAAAAAGAAAATGACAAAACAATAACCATTTTCATAGTTAATAGATAACCTATGTACTAATGTGTATTTATAAAATTCCAATATTGAGCCATGGTTGAATTGTCTTCATATACACTGAAATAGTTAAGGAAGTTAGTCATGGAAGCATCCAGTAAGTTTGTTAAAAGGCTAATTAGGACTCTTCTTTGGAGACTTACAAGGACCCGTGTTGTCATCTCTCCCCTTTACAGAGATAGCAAGCCTTTTAATTAAAGAACACTTGATATTCGGATTTTAATAATTTCCTAACCTATGTGTCCTTAACCTTCACTATAGATGAAACAAAGCTCTGGCTATCTAGAAAAAGTCACGTATTTGTATACAAGTTTGAATAATTGACGGCTTGAATCTAAATCTATGCCAAGTACAAATGAGCTGTGTGCAGACAAAAGTGCACACGAATAAAATCCCAACACCTCATTTGAAAAATATATAATATTATGAAAGAGATAAATGAATGAATGTAACATTTTATCCAAGATACATAATGTTTCACAGGTGGTCTTCTATGTTTCATTTGTAAAATTAAATGTAAAAATGTAAATATTTGTATGTTTATGACCATTAGGGAAGACAATGAAAAGTGTAAGTGATTATTACCTTGGAATAATGAGGTTAATATGTTTTTCCTTTTTACAACATCGACTATTTAAAATAATTATATTACTCGCTAGAAGACCAATAAAGGCAACACAGAACAGCATGTATAAAAATATAGATGAAAGTAGTATATCTTATAAGCACAGTTTTTGAATTTATGATACCTGGATCTCATAGGATTGGCACTAAATAGAACAGTTATTCTCTCAGAATTTCGTTAACATCTTCCATTACCAATTTATGACCTGTTTTATTTTCTTCTGACTTTTCTGAGTCTGTGAAAATTTCTCTTTTTATTCTCTTAAAATAAATAAATCTTAAAGTTCTTAGGGCATTATACTCCTTGCTCCAACCACTCTTTTCAGAATGTTATCGCAATCAGGTTGATGAAAATATCTCTGATTGTATCTGAAGCCCGTACACTGTACCCCATGACTGAATTATTGTACACAGATATGATTCAATAAAAAAGTAAAATAAAATAAAATAAAAAGTTATTAATAGTACAGTCTCAGTCAGGTGAGGGCAGCAAAGAGCAGAAAAAAGAAAGAGTAATTTCTCTGTCCCTTGGGCAGCATAGCTAGGGCGCTGTTTGAAGCAGGGCAGACTTTGACATGGGAATAACCTCAGTCAGGCAGAGGTGTGGCAATGAACCACACGGGGAGTGTTAATCTCCTGAACATTTTGCGCTGCAAAGTTTTAGAAAGAGCACGGTGAGCAGCAACGTGCAAATTGAGAGAAGCGTGAGAGCTGCCATACACAGAGTTTTTAAGTCTCAGAAACCGAACGCAGCTAAGTGGGACAACTTTAACAAGGCATCCAGACACGGAACACACCTCCAAGTGCTAGCTTATTTTGTCAATGGTCCTTCAAAGTTGGTCAATACTTGTAGCCCATATGTCTAGCCATAGCAAAGCCCTGTATAATCAAAGGAAAGGTAACGAACACCAAATAGCACCGCTTCATCCCAGCTTTCCATGCAGCGTCCACTTTAGAGCCACACAGGCTGCCTTTGACAGTTTCAGACAAATAAGAATCGTGTTCAGATCCACAGAAAATAGAGAAAGGAGCACCAGCTACCTATAAAAACATAACATTCATTGCCTTCCCTCTCTTTGAAGAAAATGGAAACAAAAATACCCCCAAACCCCAGAAATCCTGTGTGGCACTAGGTGTTGGTCATACACAGCAGTACTCCTGTAACACACCCGGCTTCACAGACATAGCCCAGAGATGGCGAAGGTGTGGTCGGAAGGCAGGGAACCAGTCTAGGTGGTTGTTCAGATGATTACTTTGTATTCTTGGGGAGCAATTTTTCTCAAACTGTAAGGGGAGGGGAAAATGTAACATTCCTCTAAGGGGAAAAATTTTAATCATTTCTAGGGCATACCTGATTTAGGGCATGTATTTGAAAAATTACTACCCCAAAAAGACCCTGATAGCTTTCTGTTTCGTGGTTCACCACCCATTAGCAAATGACAAGAGGAGTTAAGTTATAATTAATAAGTAGAGTATATTTTATTCCCAAGCTTGTATTTGAAGATAAAGTAAGATTAATTTAAAAATCACATATCCTAATATTAGTATTCCAAAAAGAGTAACATTTAAGAAGTAATAAAGCATTACAGATTATGTTCAAAATGCCTGTCAAATGTTAGTTTTAAATCTATTTACATATACTTATGTTGACAGTGTGATATTCTGTAGAAAAAGGGCAGGCTCCCTTATCAATGTTTGATGCTGACAGCTTCCAAGTCCCACCCTCTCCTTTTCTCCGTGTTACATTCCTCAGCCAGTCAACAAGAAAGCCCACGTGGCCCCGTATTTGCCACAGGTGGGAAGTTTAAAACATGCAAACCATGGAAGCTACAGCCTCATTCCCAAATCACCATAAAATCTCAAGGGCAGTTCCCCTCACTTGGCCTCTTAAACCATTTTTGAACCTGCTTGAGAAGATGCTCTGTTTTCCCCAGAAGACATCATTGTATGAGTAATGACCCACACCAAGGTGACCAGACATCATCAATTCTTTTGAGGTGAGGCAAATTTATACTTTCTGTTTGAGCTAGGACATCTGTCTCTTTCCCCGCCTTAGACATCAGTGCTTCTGGTTCTTGGGCTTTTGGTGTCAGACTGGGATTTACTGCCCAGGCCTCTGATTCTCAGGCCTTCAGACTCAGACAGATTATATGACTCGCTTTTCTGGTTTATCAATTTACCTGTGAAAGACCATGGGACTTCTCAAGCCTCCGTACCCTTGTGAATGAATTTCCATAACGAACTAAAATCAATCCTATTGGTCTGTTTCTCTAGAGAACCCAGACAAATTCACATATATAGCTATTGTATATTTTCTTCAATAGACACATTTCATTTAGTACTCTTTAAATTTTTCTAAGATATTTTAATATGTTGCATAAATTTTATGTTAAGTATAATTTCTAAGAAGAAAAATGAAGTTCTCATCTGATTATATAAATTACTTATACTGCGTATGTCATTTTAAATTGATACATTCCTTAACATATATTCACAGGAATATAACTCTTTAATATATACTCTTTCTTCACAAAATAGGCTGCTAAAAAAGAAAGAATAAACCCCTCCAGAGAGTCCACATGTATTTTTACTTGCAGCCTGTAAATGTTATTCGCTCTAAGGATGCCTATTTTGCTGATAACTTTTAGAGTTGATTCTTATTTATCATTATTAACATCACCTTTCCTGATACCTGTTTTCATCCTTCTTTCTAATTTATTTACTTATTATTATCGTTTCCAAACTACAAGTTCTTCTTCTCCTTCTTATTAATAATTAAGGCACTGTCATTCTCTTTTTAGACTACAATGTCCACTTTTCTATATTGCTTGGTTCCTTTATTGTTTAATTAATCACATCCTTTTTTTAAGTTTTTAATTCTAATTTTTATTTGTTTACGTTTAGGTACTTGTTTTTTGTATTGTAAAGGAATTTTAGCATTTATTTTTTAAACTAGTTATACTTTTAATGCATAAGCATAAATAAAAGAATTTAATGGGATCACACCTATGGTGGGATCACACCTATGGTGCATCTTAGAAGGGTACAGGTGAAGCTTACTAAATGTAGAATGCCAATGTCTACATATAGTGGTTATGAAAATGCCATGAAGGCTATCTTTTTTTTTTTTGTTTTAATTAGTATCTCACTTTTTCTTTCTTTTTTTTTTTTCACTTTTTTTTTTATTGTTGGGGATTCATTGAGGGTACAAGAAAGCATGCTACACTGATTGCATTTGTTACAATCATGTTTTGCCCCCAAAAGGTGTGGCACACACCAAGGCCCCACCCCCCTCACTCCTTCCCTCTCTCTGCTCTTCCTTTGCCCACCCCGCCCGCATTCTTTGTCTCGCTGCTCGTCCCATCCCGCACCCCCACTGTGTCAATAATTGTCACTAATTGTCCTCATATCACACTTGAGTACATGGGATTCATGCTTCTCCATTCTTGTGATGCTTTACTAAGAATAATGTGTTCCACTTCCATCCAGGTTAATACAAAGGCTGTAAAGTCTCCATTTTTTTTTAATGACTGAATAGTATTCCATAGTGTACATATACCATATCTTGTTAATAATTAATCAAATCGTATACTTTCTAGATATTGCTTTTGCCTATATTATATGCTTTTTTTCTGATACACTTAGGATTTTTAAAATGAGCATTTCTCTCTTTCTACCTGTAATCAGTATCTATATGTTTGTTTAACATTATGAAAATATGGTTCAGTATGTCAATATAATACGCAATTTATATTATACTAATTAATAGTTAAAAGCTTGTTTAAATGGTGACATGAATGTACTTGTTTACATTCTTTAAAAGCTATTTCTCTATTACTTTGACTTCATATTTGATTTTAATATTTAAATTTAATGAAGATAATAGCTGGTTTGGAAAGCTGGGAAACCTTTTAAAATTTTTCAATAGATGATATTATTTATCCTAATGTATTTTAGGTCAAATGATTTTAACCTAATATACAATGGCTAGATAAAAATTCTGTTATTTGAGATACTTTCTTTCATGAAAATAGAAAGAACACATTCTCCCAGAAAGCTATTATGAAATCATAAAGCCAGATCATAATCTATTTTAAATTTTATAGTGATTGCTAAGTTATAGTGCTTTTAAAAAAGCAAATTTAGTATTGAATACAAAAAAAAAACCTACATATTTAAACAGATCTAATTAGAAAAATTCACATAAATGTTTAATGGTTTGGAATATTTGATAAAATAAGAAATGGTAGCAATGATATTGTCCAATCTATTATTTCAGAGAAATAAATAATCCCATATGCATGTTACTGGGAAAATATTTAAACTGAACTCACTTTTTATTTTTTAAATTAATGGCTCGGTGCCTGTGGCTCAACGGGCTAAGGCGCCAGCCACGTACACCTGAGCTGTCAGGTTCGAATCCAACCCGGGCCTGCCAAACAACAATGACGGCTGCAACCAAAAAATGGCCAGGCGCCTGTAGTCCCAGCTACTTGGGAGGCAGTGGCAAGAGACTCGCATGAGCCTAGGAATTGGGGGTTGCTGTGATCTGTGATGCCACAGCACTCTATTCAGGGTGACAGCTTGAGGCTTTGCCTCAAAAAAAAAAATTAAAATGTTATTATTAAAATTAATACAAACAGATTCAAAATATGCTATTATAATGTACAGTTGTAAATATTCTGTTTGATGAAAATAATAATAGCAATTATATCAAGGTGAAAAAGGAGAATGACTTAAACTAAAACATCTGTTACTTTTCAATAAAATTATTAAAGATTGAAGTGCTACACTCTTTATTAGAGCAAATGTAGAACACAGCAACTAAAAGAATATATAAAAGAGCTTGAGTTATTTACTGATTTTCCAGGGGGAAATGGAGAGCAGATGCTCTTCTCCGATTTAGTTAACTCCTGATTGACATGAAAGAAGAAACAAAGAGAATAAATAAAAACTGTCATACTCTACAGTAAAACTTTATTTCATGAGAAATAATGACTCTCAGGCACGTCTTCATCACTTTATAATATCAGTATTTCCCAAACCTTTTCAGGAGACTAACTTGTCATCTTTTTTAGAAGACTTTTATGGCTCAAGTACATCATTTTGATTAGTGATTGGGGGACTCATAGGAGTGATGTAATGCTCTTTAAAATACACTCTTACAAAATAAGCTGCTTCAATATACCTCATAAATAACCTGAGGTATATTGAAGCATTTTGAAGTCATAATAAGACACAATAAGCTTTCAATTCCACTTTTCTCTACATAAAATATCATCTTTCTCTACCTTATATGATTATTTCCCTATCTTAACAGAACTCCACTATAGTTACAAGCAGCCATTAGTTTCCCTTTTTTGTTAGATATTCGTATTTTTTTAAATCTGGCTAATGTGTAAAAGGGCTCCAAATTCAATTGTGCAAATACATGATACAGTCCTTGAAATTAAAAACAAACAAAAAAACAAACAAAAAATAAGCTGCTATATCAGAAGAAAATAAAAAATAAACCTTACTGGATGTATGGGTAAATAATACATAGCTCAGGGGCCAAACCTTTAACAGGCCTTCAACAATTACACACTTAAATTAATTAGCTATGTATTCATAGTATATGCCTGCACTTTGATGAATTACTGGTTATTTATTATTCCATATTTTTGGTGGATTTTGTGTCTGCTAAGCAAAAATTAATACTGTCCTATTCTTTTATAAACAATGTAAGAAGAATTTTACCTCCTACTGTGTAGGAAATCACTACTTTACCAGGAGGTGATTTTATTACCCTTCGCATAAATAGGATTGGAAAAGGTTAAAATAACATGCATGGTTTTTTCTCATCTCAGTTTACAAATAAAGAAGTATGATGTCTTTCCTGTTCTAAAATTGTATTTTTCCATAAGCAATAAAAATAACTTAATGGTAATTTGTGCACAAATATTTTATGATTAATACAAGGAAAATGATCATTTATGTGTATGTGTGTGGGCATCTGTGTGTGAAAAAAATTAAGCTCAATTTCAAACAAATTCTAACACATACACACTATTATTGTGATAATTCATTTACTAAATCTATACAAGCTTCTTGAATCCCTCATACATGCTTTTCACTTTATTCAAATAAGCATGTAAAAATGTTCTCTTCCAAAAATAAGAAAAGTTGACAAAATAACCAATACTGCTTTAGAAAAACAAATTCAAAATTCATCACAAAGGAAATAGATTATAGACAAGAAATTTGAAGTGCATGAGTCATTAGTTTTCATATTAGAAATACCATTTTTCTGGCTCTGCGCCTGTAGCTCAAGCGACTAAGGTGCCAACCATATACATCTGAGCTGGTGGGTTTGAATCCAGCCCAGGCTTGCCAAACAATAACGACGACTGTAACCAAAAAATAGCTGGGTGTTGGGGCGGGCGCTTGTAGTCCCAGCTGCTTGGGAGGCAGAGGCAGGTGAATCGCTTGAGCACAGGAATTGGAGGTTGCTGTGAGCTGTGATGCTATGGCACTCTGCCCAGGGTGACAGATTGAGGTTCTGTCTCAAAAAAAAAAAAGAAAAGAAAAGAAAGAAAGAAAGATAGAATAAAAGAAAGAAAGAAAGAGAAGACCATTTTTCTGTATACATTTATTTACAAAAAGAAAATACCACTTAAAAATCCAGGAGACATGTATACATTACCCAGGTTAATAACAAAAAAGGAGTACAATAATTTGAAAAATCTCATCTGAGAATAACTCATAAGATAAGGAATTTTAGGTATCTGGACTTATCAGAGAGATTATAGATATAATGTTTTTTCCAAACATATTGAATTACTTGCTTAAAATGCAAACATATGGATTAATATCCTGGCACAATTAACAGAGGGAAAATCTAAATCCTTTCCTGGTAGGGGGCTGCCAGCCCCCATTAATGCCCCCAATCCACCCGTTGGAGATCCCAGCACTTTTCAAACAGTGCCCTTTTGAACTCAAATCAATAAAGCCTTAACTCATTAGGGACTTCTACTTTGATGCCCAGGTAATTTTGCATATTGAAATTGTTGAAATCCTTGACACAGTAGAAATTATTACACCTTACGTTATTCGTTTTTTATACTTGCTTCACTCTTCTATTAGCTTTTCCCTAATCCAATCTCCCCAGCCTTCAAGACTTGGCTGTGGGTGCAGTGGTATCCCTATGTTACCTAAAATAAATCCCTACATATTTTCAGCATCTTGTCAGAATGAGCTGAGTGTGATCTGGATCCAAGAAACCCCTTTCTCACTAACAAACCTATTAAGTGGTTGCTGCTTGATCTTCAAAATTTCATTAGCTTTTGATGAGATGAGAAATGAGATATGGTTCCAACTTTCCCTACTTTCCATTTCAAGACCAGAATGAAACTAATTCTATCTGCCTATTCTATGTCCTTTCGAATCTTCTTCCTTTCATTGGCCAATATTGTAATCACACATTCTCATTAGTTGACTACTTTGGGGATCTAACTCAAAAGTATTTTGTCCTCTCAGATACCATTCAAAATTAAATTTCCCCAAATTTATGCCATGTATATTTTCTAACTTTACTGACGGTGTTTACTTTGCCAATTCAATTGGTTTCCACCCTGACTTATTTTCAAAATAGTTTTTATGAAGGCTGGGATAAATTGCAAATATCTTTGCTAAACCCTAAGTTAGTTGAGATGATTTGATTCCTGATCCTTGCATATCTCTTTAGCTACTATGTAAAGTTTGTCATTCTCTGGTAAATTCTCTGCCTTAGCTTTATTGAATTGCATTAAGTTCTATGCAAAAAACTCAGGCTTTTAACACAGAATTCTCACTCTCCTAGGAATGGTATCTCCTCTCTGACACAATTATCTGCTGCTTGATCATCTCCTAATCCTCATTCATGTCAAGTTGAACTGTCATAGTCTGTGTCATTTCTCCATAAATTATCTAGATGAAGTAGTTGCTTTGATCTTTGAGTAGCATATGTATTTTGCTATCATAGATTTTTTTCACTAAATTACTTTTTCACATGTATTTTTCACTTATTAGGTTGCTTGTTCTTTAAAACTTTATCTTTTATCTACTATTATAATTCTATTCACTTTCAAAGTGATCTACATATCACCTGTATAGATTCTAAATTTGTTAATTGTAGTAGGAAAAGTAATAATAATAGTTGCTGCATATTGATTTCCTCTGGATACATCAGCTAACTATACAGAGTCTTTGCCATAATTCCTCCATTCCACTATTCAGAGGAGGAGCTCTCTATTTGTATTTGTATTTACAGATCAGTAAATTAAGGTCCTATGATGTTAGGAGGTAGATGCTTGTGACACAGGATTTAGTGTTGCAAAAAAGGTTTGAACCTAATTGCCCAGAATCAAAATCCAATGATAATGCATTAATATGAACTAAATTTTCTTATCAATATACTAGTGAGTCATTCAATTACTCAGAAATAAGAAGAGGTATACTAAATGCTACCATTATCACAGTGAACACTTTGAACAGGTGCACCTTGACTTTAGGTACTTCATGAGATTGATGCTTCAATTAGGAAAAATATAATTGTGAGTATTGGAAACACAAGAGTTTAATAGTTTCTAAAAGTGAAAAGAAACATGCTTTTTGTGGAAGAGGAAGGTGGGGCCACGATGGCAGATGAGCAGCAATCTCATCCTTCTCTTAAGGAGAGGATCAAAAGTCACAAGTTGATGCCCACATATGATGGACCTTCTTGGAGAGCATTGTAAGTTATTAAATAATCAATGGGAGACACACATAGTAAAGGCAAGGAAGATGGAGTGATCCACTTAGAAAGATGGGATAGTACCTGGGAGAGGCATCTGCATATGAGAAAGAATAAGAGTGGAGAACCCAAAGTCTCCATGCTCTCTACACAGACAGGACTCGAACTGTGAGGGGAGACCCCACCAGGGCAGACCTCTAGAGTGATAGCGGAGTTGCTTGGAGATCGCACAGTAATACTACACTGGAAAGCAAGCCCTGGCTTCCATTTCTGGGCCACTGCATCTAATGCCATTCTGAGTTTTTGGGTCCAAAATGTCTAGTTACACAGGCTTCTGCTTTGCTGCAACCACCTCTGCATCACACCTGCCAGGGCAGGGAGGGAGAAGGGAGAGAAGATACCCTCTCATACCTCATGACTAGGAGCCAAGGGCCCTATCCAGGAGGGACTCAAAAAGAGCAGGAACTACCAAAACCATCTGAGAACGCTAGCACACAACTGCTCAGTGGGATTTACACTAGGAAAGAGCCCCAGTGCCCCCTGGTCTGGCATTGTGCCCCCCCGGCAGCTCCCACAGTCATCCCTAGCCCCACCATTCCACACCTCAGCTCCGTGTGCCTTGTCAGACAAGCACCAATGGTCCAACGCACCACCATGGATCCACTAGGATATACTACCATTACACCTGGACACGAATGGACTAAACCCTTGCTGTCTTGACACCCATCACCACTGCCTAGACAACTTTGCCTGGCTCCCACTGCTACTACCATGGGAAGAACCAAGCAGAGCAATGTTCTTCAATGTCTGCTTACATGGAGAGAGAATCACTTAGTCCTCCACATGATCTTCCAACAGCTGTCTGAGGAATACTCCACCACTTTGATGAAAATCCTCCAGTACTGGCTTGGGCAATGACAATTGCAGGGGACTGGGACAATGAGAACAACTGAATTACAGGTTATCAGTGTACCTGGCCCTCTCCTGCTGAGTCAGTCTTCCAGAGTCAGACACAAAAGCTCCATCGAGGGAACTGTCCTTCTTCTCACTAAGTAGGAGGGTTCCCAGCAAAGGTGAAGCAAAGACCTATGTGCTCTTTTCATCAAAATTTCTTCTTCAGTAGGTCCTTGATCTCATGGATTGGAAGAATGCATCCACAGACCACAGATCAGTGGTTAGACAGGATACATTTTATAGAAAAGAATACAGAAAAAGCACCAGAGCTTGTGGCAGAGGGAAAAATCCAAGCTGGAAAAAGCTCTCCCCAGGTCCTTTGTCTAGGGTATATAGACAAACAAAGGAATGGGTACAATCCCTTCTATTCTGGCAAATGACAGTACATTCCCTTCATGAAATTTCCCAGGTCTAGGAAATGAGGGTTCCCCTTTTTGGTCCTGAATAGGGAACACTATGCTGGAACCATTCCCAGTCCCAGAAGCTGTGTGAACCCCCAGAGGGCAACCTCACACTGGCAGCACTGCACCCTGAAAAAAGGAAAAAGTGGAGGTGGTTCAGTCAGCAGCGTGGACTGTGTTCTGTTTTCCCTCAACTAATTAGGGACCTGCAGCCCTCCGTGGCACCTGCCCCTCTCCACGCACTTGGCTCTCCAGCCCTTGCATCCACTCGTCCTGATGCACCAACACCTTCCAGAGCTTATGCAGAAGGTGCAGCAAGTCCTCTGGTTGCCCAGTGCAGCCTGAGCCAGGACACAACCCACCCTGTATCACTCTCAGATGAGAAAAGAGGATTCAAATAAGAAGAAACCAACAATAGAAATCTGGCAACGCAGAAAGAAAGAAAAGCTAGCTCAACAGCCCCACAGGATTCCACTATATCAACAGCAATGGACTCCAACTAAAAGTAAATTAACAAAATGTCCTGTATACTTGCCACATTCAGAATATGGATGGCAAATAAAATTAACAGGTTCAAGAGAAATTGAAAACCAACTAAAAGAAGCCAGAAAAAAATTATTTTTTAAAGACATGAGTGAAAAAAAAAGTCCCTGAAGAGCTAGACAACAAAAAGGATATAGTCGAACTTAAAGAAATGAAAAAGTCATTTAGGAAATTTCAAAATATAGCAGAAAACTTCAATAATAACAGGCTAACCAAAGCAGAAGGAAGAATTAAGAACTTGAAGAAAAAGGTTTCAAAGTAACTTAGTTAAACACGCAGAAAAAAATCAAAGAAAGAACAATTATTCAGAGAAATATAGGACTTTGTAAAGTGAAACTACATGTGAATTATAGTTATCTGTGACAAAGAAGAAAGAAAAACAAAAAAGCATGGAAAAGCTATTCAAGGGAATTATTGAGGAAAACTTCCCTGGTATCATCAGAAATTTGGTTCTACATACAAAATTGTGTTTGAACACTGAGAAGATTCAGAAAACATAGGACATCTCCAAAACACATAGTCATCAACCTGGTCAAAGTCAAAATGAAGGAAAAAATTGTACAAACTGCAATATAAAAGCAACAACTAACCTACAAAAATCAATCAAGCTAGCAGAAAATATTTTATCAGAGACCTCACAAGCCAGAAGGAATTGGAGCTCCATTTTTAGTAGTCATAAAAAGAACAACTACTAGCCAAGAATTTTGTATTCTGCAAACTAAGTTTCATAAATGATGGAGAAATAGTGTCTTCTGTAGTCAGGAAAACACTAAGGTAATTTGTCATTAATAAATCTGCCCTACAGAAAATGATTGTTAAGTGAACAATACATGCAATAACGCAAGATATTCTACCAGTATAAAAACACCTGAAAGACAAAGGTCATAGTTCTTATAAACCAATAGCATAAGAAGAAAAATAAAGTATTATCCAACATAATAAACAGAACAGTATCCCACATATCAGTATTAATACTGAATGTGATGGAAACCCAAGTGAGCAGGTGTAGACATTCTCATAGTAGATAAAATACACTTTAAATTAACAATAATAAAAAAGAAAAAAATGGTCATTAAATAATGTTAAAGGGAGAAATTTAATACAAAGACATAGCATTCCTAATTATACATGTATCTAGTATAGGCCCTCTCAGATTCATAAAATTAATTCTAGTATATGCAGTATCTAAACAAAGAAATAAAGAGTAGCGTCATAATTGCAAGGAAATCAACACTCTACTGACATAACTGAAAGGATAACTAAAGCACAAAATCAGTAAAAAAAGTTTGACTTAAATAGGATTCTAGAACAAATGGACCTAACTAATATTTATAGAACATTCCACTCCCAACCTACAGAGTATACACTATTCTTCTCAGGCCATGGGAAATATTCCAAGATTGCTTGTTTCTTAGGCAACAAAAACAGCCATAGAAAATTTTAAAAAATTGAAATTATACCACATATTTTCTCAGACCAAAGAGGAATAAAACTAGAAAGCAATTTTTTATTGTTTAGGTTTCATTGAGGGTACAAAGAATTAGGTTACACTGATTGCATTTGTTAGGTAAAGTCCCTCTTATAATGGTGTCTCATGCCCGAGTGACATGCCAGATACTGTGACCACCCATCCCTTTCCCACTCCTGGCTCCCTCAATTTCCTAACCCCCATCTTGTATTAAATCGTGTACTGCTTTCATATTAGAATTGAGTACATTGGATTCTTGCTTCTCCTTTCTTGTGATGCTTAGAAAACAATTTTAAAAGGAACTCTCAAATCTACACAAAATCATGGAGACAATAACCTGTCACTAAATGATCCTTGAGTCAATGATGAAATTGAGATGAAAACAAAAAGTTTCCTCAAACTAAATGACAAAAAGTAGACAAGCTATTGAAATATATGTAATGCAGCAAAGGCAGAACTAAGGGGTAAGTTTATAGCCTTAATTGCTTACATCAAAAAGAAATAAATGTCACAAACCAACAACCTAATGTCACATCACAAAGAAATGAAAAAAGAACCTCAAACAAAACCCAAACCCAGAAAAAGAAAATAAATGACAAGGTAAAAGTAAAACTAAATGAAACAACAAAAAGGTTGTTTTTTAAAGAGATAGGCAAAATTAATAGACCACTATCTATTTTCTCACCATAAATAGATGAGAAAGGACTCAAATGGCCTAAATCACAAATGAAAAGTGGAGACATTACAACTGAGAAAACAGAAGTACAAAATATCATCTATTAATGATATCAAAATCTCTACATGCACAAGTTAGAAAACCAGGAAGTGTATGGAATCCTATAAGCTGACAACCTCCCAAGCTAGAATAATGAAGAAATAAAAGCACTGAACAGACCAATATTCAACAGTGAGATTGACAGCAATAAAATATCTCCCAAATACAACAACCCAGGATTAGATGGATTCACAGATGAATTCTACCAGACCTATAAAGAATTGACACCCATCCTACATAAAGTAGGAAAGAGTACAACAAAAAACGTAACCTACAGACCAATATCCTCTAACAACATAGTTGCAAAAATTCTCAACAAAAGACTAGAAAATCAAATTCAACAGCCCATAAAAAGGATAATTCATCACAATCAAGTGGGTTTTATCCCAAGCATGAAAGGATGATTCAATATAGACAAATTGATGAATGCAATTTACCACATAAACATAAGCAAAAGCAAAGACCATATGATCATCTCAACAGATCCGGAAAAGGCATTTGATAAACTCCAGAATATGTTCATGGTAAAAATCTTCAATTAGGCATAGTAGGAATTTACTTCAAAATTATAAAAGCCATTTATGATGAAATTTGAGAGAATTCCCCTTAAGAACTTAACTAAGACAAGGGTGCCCACTGTCACCACTACTATTTAACATAGAACTGAAGGTCTCGGCCAGAGCAATCAGGCAAGAGAAAGAAAGAGAATCTGAATTGGGAAAGAGAAGGTTAAAATATCCCTGTTTTTTGTCTAGATGATCTTGTTTTTAGAAATCCTGTAGACTTCACCAAAAGACTCTTGAAATTGATTTATAAATTCAACAAAGTCTCAGATTACAAAAATCAACATGCACACATTAGTAGCATTTCTATATACTGGTAATAGACAAATAGAGAGTCAAATCAAAAACTTAGTACCATTCTCAATAGCTTTGAGGAAAACAAAACACCTGGGAATATGTTTAACTAAGGGATTTAAGATCGCCACAAGGAGAACTACAAAACACTGATGAATAGCAGATGACACACACAAGTGGGCAAACATCTCCTGCTCATGGACTGATAGTATCAGCATAGTTAAGATGTCCATGCTGTTGAAGGTGACTTATAGATTCATGTAATCCCCATCAAAATATCGACATCATGTTTCACAGATCTAGAAAAAATCCTAAGCTTTATCTGGAAACATAATGGGACTTGAATATCCAAAGCAATAATTTTAAGTAAAAATAACAAATCTGGATGCAGCACATTAGATGACTTAAAATTGTACTACTAGGGATAATAACCAAAGTAGCAAGCTACTGGTCTAAAAGCAGAGACATAAACCAATGGATCAGAATAGATAACCCCCAAATAAAACTATCTACCTACAACCAACTGATCTTCAACAGAGCATACAATAACATAAAGTGGGTAAAGGAAAGCCCATTCACTAAATGGTACTGGGAAAATTGTGTAGACACAGGACCCCTATCTCTCACCAAAAATTCAACATGGATTAATGACTCAAATATAAAACATGAAACCATAAAAGTTCTAGAAGAAAATATTGGAGAACTATTTTAGACAATGGCCCAGGCAAAGAATTTATGACTAAGACACCAAATACAAACATAGCGACAACAAATACAAAGAAATTTCACTTAATTAAATTAAAAACATCACAGCAAAGGAAAGAATTAGGAAAGTGAATGTACAACCTAAAAATGGGAGAAAATGCTTGCAAACTACCCATGTAACAAAGGACTAGTATCTAAAATCTACAAAGAATTCAAACAAATCAGCAAGAAAAACCAACCAATCTCATAAAATGGTGCACAAAATACACAAACAGCTTTTCTGAAGGAAATAGACCAATTAACATGAAACATATGAAAAAATACTCAACATCACTAATCTTCAGGAAAATGAAAATTAAAACTACAATGAAATATACTTCTTCAGCCCACAGAATGACTATTTTTAAAAAGTCAAAAATAATGAATGCTGGTGAGTATGAGGAGAGAAAGAAATGCTTATGAACTGTTGGTTGGACTGAAATTTTATATAACCTTTATGGAAAACAGTATGGAGAGTCCTAAAAGAAGTAATAGTAGTCCCATCATTCAATATTGTCTACTCAAGGGAAATGAAGTAATTTTATCAAAAGTACATACTTGCACTTGGATGTTTATTGCAGCATGATTCATGATTTCAAAGATGTGAAATAACCCTAAATGTCCTTTACTTCATCAGTGGATAAAGATAATGTAGCATATACATAATATGGAGTACTACTTAGCCATCAAAAGGAATGAAATAATATCATTTGCAGCAACTTGGATGGAACTGGAAACTGTTATCCTAAATTAAGTATCTCAGAAATGGAAAACCAAACGCCATATAGTCTTATAGTGGGTACTAAGAGATGGGTACCCATAGGCACAAAGCAATGAAATGAGATGTGAAGGAGGGAGGGTGGAAAATCATACCTATTGGATGCAATAAATGCTCTTCTGGTGATGGGCACATGTGAAGTCCTGGCTTAAGCATTATACAAGACATTAATGTAACAAGAACACTTACACCTTCTTAAAAGTTAATACCGTGAAATTATTAAGAAAAAGAAAATGCTTTATATAGTATATACATACACACACACAGTGGAGTACTACTCAACCATAAGAAGGAATGAAATAATGTCTTTTGATCCAACTTGGAAAGAACTGGAGATATACATTATTCTACGTGATGCATTTTGGAAATGGAATAATAAAAATCATGTGTTCTCACTATAAAGTGGGAGCTAAATGATGGGTACATATAGGCACAGAGGGATTTAAAGGCATTGGAAACTAAGGAGGTGGGTCATTGGGTGGGATCTGAGTGATTGAAAACATACCTATCAGGTACAAAGAATACTAATCTGGTGATGGGTACTCTAAAAGTCCTGACACTAGCATTATACAATGTATCCATGTAAGAAAAATATTTGTACCTCCTCTTAATATTTTGAAAGAAAAAAAGAAAAAGATCAGATGTAGGAAGTCAAATTTTGTTTCACAAAATTCTCAGAAACTAGATATTTTCTCTAATTTCTTTTAATATACTTTGTTTTCATTTTTTATAGCCTCTGTTTCCAGCGTGCATCACTTGTTTAATTTGCTATAGACACAGTCATGGAGAGCAAAGTGGAAACTGTCTTCTAATGAATAGCTGCATCACTTCTATGCCACTTATATACAGTGGGGAGATCTTACTAGAAACCTTATATGCTCTGCTTCAGAAAGTTTTATGAGTTTTCTTCCAGTTTTTTAAATTCATAATTAGTGAATTAATGAACCCAAAGTATTTGGGGGAAGTTCATATTATTTAACTCCATAATTTTTTTAAAGCATCATCCCTTTGAAAAATATCACCGTGTGTCTGATTAAAATGGAGTTAGGTAAAACATGTCCCCTTTTCTCAAAGAATTTCAAATCTAGTAAAAAAGAAATAGTTGAAGATAGCTACGTAAATCAAGTCAGACATCAATTAATCCGTATGAAATAGTGGCCAATGCGCTAAGTAGCACAGTACAGAATGAATTAGCCATCATGTTAAACTTTCCTCACCCACTGGTGTCATATGGTTGTTTGCAATTAACAGATTATCCTTTTTTTTCTATTCACTTTTAGCCATTGCATTTGGAAATGTCTTTCAAATTAAATAACTACACACTGGTACATTCTCTACCTTGCTGAGCATCCTCACTGATTCACATTATTGAGGGCAGATGTTACACACACTTAGTTTCACCATTTTGACATTTTTGCCTTACTTACTGTTCATCCATTAGCATGCATCCCATTAGCTTCGCATCATAGAACTGATCACAGAACTCTATGAGGTTATTTTTTCACTTTACATTCTCTTCTTAATAGTCACATTCACCTCAATAAAGACTCAATCTTAATCACAGCATTTTAGACTTAGGAAGAACCATGAAATGTTACTTTGACCCGCTTTTTATTTTACAAGTTAGGAAACAGAGACCCATTGATTTATCTGAAACTCTGAATTAATTTTGCACATTATTAGCTCATTTCCATGGTCTAAAAAGAGTATATCTTCTGGCTTATCCATCAATGAACTCAAAACTTACATTTCGTAAAACTGTAAGTGAAAACTATATCATGCATGTTATAATTATTTCTTGCTTTCGTAGTCCAAATAAGAGAATTGGTATCATAAAAATTTTAGCATTTACAGAAGTTTCTTATTAAATAATATTTTTCATAATAAAATTTTATTGAGGTTACTTTAATTTTTTTGAATTTTTAATTATTATGAGTGCATAATAGTTGTATATATTTATGGAGCACATATATTATTTTGATACAGGCATACAGTGTAATGATAAAATCAGGATAATAGGGGTATCCACCACCTCCAGCATTTATCATTTCTTTGTGTTAGTAACATTCCAATTCCACTGTTTTAGTCATTTTCAAATATATAATAAATTATTGTTCATTAGAATCACCCTGTCCTGCTACCAAACAGTGGATCTTACTCCTTACGCCTTCTGTCTAACTATCTTAATGAACACATTAACCATCCTCACTTTATCCCTCTCTCCCCACCACCCTCCCAGCTATGGGCAACATCATTCTACTGTCTGTTGCCATGAGTTCAATCTGCTTTTCAGCTTCCAAGTTTAAGTGAGAAGATGTGATATCTGTCTTTCTGTGTCTGGTTTATTTCACTCATAAAATGTCCTAAAATTCTATCCATTTTGCAAATAACAGGATGTCCTGTTTGTGGCTGAATAATATTTAATTGTTTATAAAGACCACATTTTCTTTCCATTAATCCATTGATGGGCATTTAGGTTGTCAATAGAACTAAAATAAATGTGACAGTACAGATTTCCTTTCCTTTGAATATGTGAATATTCCCAATAGTGAAATTTGTTGATTGTATGATAGTTCTGTTTAAGTTTTGTGTGGAACTTCTATAGTGTTCTATATAGGACCAGTAATAATTAACTTTCCCACCAAAAATGTATGAGGGTTCTCTTTTCTCCACATCCTTACCAGCACTTGATATTTCTCTCTTGGATAAAAGTCATTTTAATTGGGATGAAATGTTATTTCATTGTAGTTTTGATTTTTGTTTTTCTGACGATTAGGTGTGTTTCACATTTTTTCATATACCTGTTGAATTATGTATATATTTTCTTTTAAATAATGTCTTTTTGTATCTTTTGCCTATTTTAAAATATCAGGGTATTTTTTTAGGGGGTATAGGTGCAGTTTTGTTACATGGATACATTGTGTAATGGGGAGGTCTGAAATCTTAGTGTATTTATCAGCCTGATTGGTGTACATTGTATCCCAGGGATAAATTTTCACCCATCACTTCTCTCCTGTAGTCCTGCCTTTAGAATCTCCCAATGTCTATTATTTCACTTTGTATGACTATGTGTAACCATAGTTTAGCTCCTGCTTATAAGTGAGAACATGTACAATTTGATATCCCATCCCATTTTTAAATTGGTGCTTTTTCAGTTGAGCTTCATTTATGAAGTATATTTTGATTTTTAATCCTCTGTCACATCAATAGCTTGCTAATATTTTCTCCCATTATTCACTTTTTTAATTGTTTTGTTATCAAAAAGCCTTGTTGCAATTCCATTTGTTCATTTTTACTTTGTTTGTTTTTGTTTTGAAGTCTTACTCAAGAAATCTTTGCTCAGAACTATGTTTTGGAATATTTACCCCCAGGTATGCTTTTAGTTTCATAGTACCAAGTTTTATATTTAAGTTTTTAAACCATTTTTATTTGATCTTTATATGTGTCAAGAAATTGGGGTCTATCGTCCTTCTTTTGCATATATGTAATATGACATCTAGTTTTCCCAGCAACATTTATCAAAGATACTGTTTTTTCCTCTTTTCCTTAGTGTATGTTCTTGGCACCAATGTCAAAAATAAGTTGACTCTAAGTGAGTAAATTTATCTCCAGGTTACGCATTTTGTTCCATTTATCTATATGTTTATTTTTACACCAGTTCTATGCTGTCTGGTTGCTAAAGCCTTGTAGTATAATATGTATTTAGGTAATATGATTCCTCCAGCTTTATTCTTTTTTGCTCAGGACATTTTCTTTGCTATTCTAAATCTTTTGTGTTTTATATAAATTTTATGGTTTATTTTCTAATTTTTGAAGAATATTAGTTGTATTTTGATAAGGATTATATTGCATCTGTAGATTGCTTTAAGCAATATTTTTTCTTTTGATATATAAACAAGGAGTATCTTTCCAATTTTTTCTTTCCTCTTTAATTTCTTTCATTAGTGTTTCCAAGTTTTCTCTGTAAAGATCTTTCACTTCTTTGGTTAAGGTTGGCCATAGGTACTTTATTTTATTGGAATATGTTGTAAATATAATTTTTGGTTTCTTTTTGATTGTTTCTTGCTAGCATATAGGAATGCTACAAATTTTTGTATGTTGATTTTGGATCTTGAAACTTAACTGACTTTGTTCAACAGTCCTAACAGCTTTTAGTGGAGTCTCTAGGTCTTTCCAAGTAGAACATCATGTCATCTGCCAAGTAGAATAATTGGGCTTCTTTCTTTTCAGTTTGGATGTCCTGCACTTATTTCTCTTGTCCAGTTGCTCTGACTAGGGCTTCTAGTATCATGTTGAATAAAAATTGTGAAAAAGGACATCCTCTTCTTGTTCCCCAGGAAAGTCTTTCCGTTTTTCCCAATTCTATATTATAGAGCTGTGGATTTTCCATGTTTGGCATTTGTTATATTTAGGTATGTTCCTTCTACCCGCGTTTGGAGAGATTTTACATGAAGGAATGTTGATATTTACTGAATGCCCTTTTTTTAATCTATTGAAAAGATCACATATTTTTTGTCCTAAAATCTACTGAGAGATGTACTACATTTTTTAAAATTTTTGTATGTTGAATCATCCTTGCATTCATCCACAGAATGAATCCCCCTCGATCATGACAAAAGTCTGCCCTCATGTGTTGCTGAAATCAATTTGCTAGTATTTTGTTGAGGATTTTTGTATCTATGCTCATCAAAGATATTGAACTATAGTTTTCTTTTCATGTATCTTTGTCTAGTTTTGTGACAGGATAATACTGCCCTCATAGAAGGTGTTTAGAAGTATTTTCTCCCCCTTGATTTTTCGGAATAGTTTGGGTAGGACTGGTATTAATCCCAGCTGGAACTACAGGTGCCTACCACAACACCCAGCTATTTTTTTGTTGTGGTTGTCATTGTTGTTCAGCAGGCCCAGCCAGGGTCAAACCCACCGGCCCTGGTGTATATGGCCATGCCCTATCCACTGAGCTATGGGCGCCAAGCCTGGATCTAGTACTTTCTATAACTGACTAATGCAACTTTTATAGATATCACTTTCTTTACTTGATAATTAACAGGCTTAGGTAATTTTTCAAAGATAACTTTTAACATGAATAACCACAATCAAAAACTTCTGTGACCTCCTATAATAAAGTAGTTTCTAGAAGAATGAAGAGGAATGAATTGTGCTTCTGCCATTTAAGGTCCATTGCTATTGCAGAGGAATGAGGAAGAATTGCCACACAGGGGAGCATGCTGACCTCCATACATCGTTCTCAAGCTGGCAGCCATATTCCAGGTTTTAGTAGTATATCTTCAATGTTCAGAAATTCAGTTTCCTTAGTAGATTGAAGATAACAAGTCTCTGGAGTGGCACCTGTGGCTCAAAGAAGTAGGGTGCCGGCCCCATATACTGGAGGTGGTGGGTTCAAACCCGGCCCCTGTCAAAAACTGCAAAAAAAAAGTCTCTGTGAAGTCTGGGCCTCTTTAATAATAAAATATCCATGGTATGAATCAAGAGACAATTAATCTAAACTGAAAATATAAACAATAAATTAACCATAACTTTCAATTTAATTGAATCACCCAATTCTATTTACATGGGAAACTGAATCCCAAAACCGCTTGTTGACATGGAAGAAGAGCAGTTGAATTAGGCATATTTTTAAAGATATTCAATTGCACAGTGAATCAAAATGTTTTCAGGAATTATAGATATCAAAATATCTGGTACAAAAATTCTTTGAGAGGTAAGGAAACTATGGCAGAATGCAGGTTGAAATCTTAGCTAATCTGAGTAGTATTCTGTTGATTTGAGAAGTTGGTGGAAAAATCAGCATCCGAACCCTCATATAGATCATTTTCGGGCCCTTGATTTGAACAGGTTCCCCAAATTTTCTAGCAAGATTGAGATCCATTTGTCCACTGTGGTATCTGGCTTAAAGTCTTTTGGCCTTTATGGGGTTCCTCCCTTTTCATTTCATTTCTCTATGGTCCTATGGGTGTTTACAAATCACTTCCCAAATAACTCTTTCACACCCCATTATTTTTCTCACAGTCTACCCCTGGAAGAACCAAATTCATGAAACTCACCCATTCACAAATGACCTATTGAGTTTCTTTCTTCCAATTTTAGTATATGTGCTGCAGAAGCGAGCACCTATTGAGTTTCTTTCTTTCCCTTTCTTTCTTTCTCTCTCTCTCTCTCTTTCTTTCTTTCTTTCTTCTTTTCTTTCTTCTCTCTCTCATTTGTTTTTATTTGTTTGTTTTTTTGAGACAGAGTCTCACTCTGTCTTCCTGGGCAGAGGGCTATGGCATCATAGTTCACAGCAACCTGTCAAACTCTTGGCTCAAGAGATCCTCTTGGCTCAGCCTCCCAAATAGCTTGGGCTATAGGAGCCTGCCATAGCACTCAGGTAGTTTTTTCTCTTTTCAGTAGAGACAAGATGTTACTCTTGCTCAGGCTAGTATGAGTCCTGAGCTCAGGCTATCACCCACCTCAGCCTCACAGAGTACTAAGATTACAGGCCTGAGCTGCCATGCCCAGACTCTATTGAGTGATTTCTAGCAATGGATAATTTAAACTACTTTATTTCTTTTTTTCTAATATAAAGAGTTACTGTTCAAGGTTCTACACTATGTGTTCTAATATGTACCAGCTTACAAATCTAATTTAAGTAAAGCACAAGGTTCCAAATGGCAATTTCACATTAGATTTAGATAATATTCCCTTAGAGACTTGAAAGGCAAATTACTAGAAACAAGTAGTAATAAAATTGAGAGTTCACAGACAAATTAAAATGAGCAATCTTTAAAGATGTATATACATCTATGCAAATGCATGCATTGGGGAGCCAAGTTATAGTTTTGACTGTATTAGGAAGAATATACTGTGAGGTTTGTAGATACGTTTGAAATGTGACAAAAGCATATTGCAAGAACTATGGACCACAAGCCTGAGAGTAAAGCAACCCATACGTAATAGAATACTATTGATGGATTTTACAATATAGAAGTATATTTTAAATTATGCTGTAGTTAAGACTACATAAATCTAGTAGAAGAAAATAGCATCAGCATGACTGTAAGAAGAGACTCTTGGATAAAAGAATATTTACTGTTGAAATGGCAGAGCAGAAATTTTTCTAAAGTACTCAGTGCCTAGGGATGTCACATTGAGGGCTCAGGAACATGTCAGAAGGAATTGATCACATTGTAAAAAATACTAAATAGGCTGGAAAGATCAAACAAAGATTGTCCTCAAACAATAATATCCTAAGTAGGCAATAAAACGAGATCTAACCATGAGAGCATTATACGCCATCACATATGAACAGAGTCCCTAGAAGCCGACAAAGATCAACACAAGTAGTGAGGATTCAGTCATGAATAGGGGTTAAAGTAACAGAGAAGACTATAATTCCGGAAGACTATATCTCCTATGAAGATAATTACATAGGCACTCAGGTACTGGAAGGCAGATAAGGACTAGATGCAGAGACATAAAGAGAAGGAATAAGTACAGAACAAGACATGTATGCATTTACTTTAACAAAAAAAAAGAAATAAAAAGAAAAAGAAAAAAGGGCAGGGCAGTATCAGAAATTTAGAAATATCCAGTACAGATGTGATACATAAACAAGTATTGTTAAATAAATACACACATATGTGGTTAATTACAATATTTTATCTATTCAACAGAAAGAATTATAAAACATTCCCTTCAGGGAGAGTATCAGAGTTTCATATGTGAGAAGGACACAACAAATTATATCATTACATCATTAGGATAGTTCATGGCAAAAAGATGGTAGAACAGTGATGTAATGTGTTGAGTGATTTAAAGCTTATGCAAGAGATAGACTGTCTGGGTTTAAATCTTAGCTCTGTCATAGGGAAAGTGACTTATATTCACTAAGATTGAATAAGATTCCCTGATACTTATTTATAAAGCCTAGTTCAAAGCCCACAAGCCAAAGATCACAAAGAATCACTTAGCATCAAAGTTAGTTTTATTAGGTTGCCACAGCAAGGGAGAAGGCATATGATAGGAAATCATGGAGCATATCAAAGAGGAAGATTTAGAAAAGACTTACTGCAGAGTTTTGGTTTAAGGATGGTTTAAAGAAGTGCTGGAACATATTCTTCTTAGCAAAACATATCAAGAATGGAAGAAAAATATCCAATGTAGACAGCCCTAATATGAAGCAAATTTATATCTTTCATGTGAAAGTTACAGCCCAGTTATTGCACAAGAAGACGGGGAAAGGGGAGGGGGATGGAAGGGGAGGGAGAGTGTGGGGGGAGAGAGGATAAAGGGTGAGATCACAATTGAGGCATCAGTTCTTAACAACACTTTCTCCAAAGGGACTTTGAAGTAAGATGTCAAATCTAGCCTAATGGTCTTCTCTGTATGATGGGATATTGCTAAATTAAGTTCTGTAATTTTTTTCTTTTTTAGAACACATAACCAGAAAATACATATACGAACACATCCACCCATACCCACCCACTTCTTTGTTCTGGTAAAAAGCTCCGTAAACTATGGCAACTCCTAGATTTCACTTCAGATGTCTAAATTTAGTGTATTAAAATCCAGAAGTCAGGGAAAAACTAAAAAAGAACAATAAGTCCAAAAGAAAAAATGGAAAAGAACTTGATTATCAGATTTATAAAAAATATTCATTTTAAAATGTAGAGAAGAATAATATTTGGCTGAGAATACTGGGATAGATGAAGTTTTAAAGTTATTTAATTTCTCCCCCAACAATGGATACATTTATATATGAATATGTCTAATTTTCAAATTCATCTGAAAATCTAGTGGGATTTGAGAAAGGTTTTACTTTCCAAGTGTTATTGCTTTTCATTTGTAACTGACAGTTTTCAAGAGTGAGGCCACTCATAGTTATGGAAAAATGGCTATTTTAATGCAACATTGAATGACAGAAAACCAAACAAGCAAACACCATTCTCATATTTTTCATTCCTGGAAAATTACTTTTCAAAAAGAGCTTTGTTTTTCATGTTCTGCACACTAATACAGGAGGGACTTTCAATCTTTTTAAAACAAAAAGAAGAAACTAAGGGGGAAAAGCAAAAGTATAAAGAACAAACCAAATTCCCTTTGAAATAAACACACTTCTATGAGATGTCAGGTCACATTTTAAAACTCAAGACTGTGACCAGTTAGCCACATCAGTAAATATTTAAATATGGGCTGATTTGACTTGGGACATGGCTTGATAGAGCTCTTTGTATGTGATGTAAATACAGGCAGAAATAGACAAAAATAGGGAGATCACCTTAGATAAAACCTGGGCCAACCATTATCTTGAAAGTCATCAGCCTCGCAGCAACTTATCAGGCAGTTCTAAGAACAGAGGAGGGTACAAACCTCTAATGACACCATGTTGCTTTTATTTCAGTGGAACGCAAAATACTAATTCACAACTAAATCTGGTGCTATTATCTACAGAGAAATTTTACCCAGAAAACTATCTTGTAAAGTCTCTTTTACAATGACCTTGTAAATTGTAAATATTCTAGTGAAATCGAGTACATCTAAAATACAGTCTTTAACATTTTACAAGATATTTTGTATTGAAATTAGGGCTTATAATAAGACACTGAATTATAGAAAAGTACAAATAAATATATATTTTAAAAATTCCTATCCACTGCCACCAAATTTTCAAAGTCAGGGAAAATATTAATAATTGAGAACATTTCATTCTAGTACCTTTTCCAGACATGTGTTGGATAGTTTGGCTTTGTGTATAGAGGCTACACATATCTCATTTTGTTGTAGTATTATTAACTTCTCCTAACCGGATTCTTAATTGTCTAAGAGTAGGTATGTCAGTGCCCACCTACTTATCTCTATGCTATTTAGTATTGCGGTATATTTAAATTTTAGCTGTATATTAACATTATAATTCTTTACTTACCATTTATATCTTGATTACATCAGAAATTTTATCTTCTGTCCAGTTATTTTTCTTGAGCTTCACATTTTTACATTAAATTGCCTCCAGATACAAGGTCTGACAATTAAGTAAGTGAACAAGTCCTAGAGAAAGTGCCACCCATCTCAGTGGTGAACACACTACAGACACCAGATGGCCAGGGGGACACTTCGAAGGTGATTGTAGCAAGATTCAGCAATGAGGTATGCAGCACTTTTTCTAGGATGAGTCCTCATACATAATGGTCCACATTCATATATTCATTCACTTTAACATCCCAGAGATCTCTCAAGGATGCCTGAAACATACTGCTTAGCCTCTCAGACTTTTTTTTGGCCAAGGTCACATAAATCAAAGAATGGCTCTAGCCTCACTGAGTTCGCCAAGTTAGAACCTGGGTATCCAACATCTAATTCATCACTAAACACTATTGATTCTGTTTCCTAAATATCCTTCACGTTGAGCAATGATGTTCACCCCTATTCCCTGGTCATCATCACCATTCCCCTAAATTACCACAGCTGACCCTAACGGCCTTCTGCTCTCCTCCTTGCTGGCCTTCCTTCAATCCTTCCGCACACTGCAAAGCAGAATGAGCTTTACAAAAACACAGACTGAGGCCGGGCATGGTGGCTCACACCTGAATTCCCAGCACTCTGGGAAGCCGAGGCAGGTGGCTCCCTTGAGCTCAGGAGTTCCAGACCAGCCTGAGCAAAAGGGAGACCTGGTTTCTACTAAAAATAGAAAACTTGACCTGGTGTGATATGGTGGCACATACCAGTAGCCCCAGCTACTTGGGAGGCTGAGGCAAGAGGACTGCTTGAGCTCAAGAGTTTGAGGTTGCTGTGAGGTACGATGATGCCACAGCACTCTACTCAGGGCCACAGAGTGACACTCTGCCTCAAAAAAAAAAAAAATTGCAAATTCAAATTATCATTTTGTGTAAAAATTCTCTCATCCTTTGGATGAAATCCCTATACACACACACACATATACATATGTATGGATTTTTTTTTCTTTAAACTTAACTGACCAGGCCTTTCATGATCTGGCTCCTGTGTGCATCTCCAGCTCCAATCCTGATCACTTCACCTCCCAGAAGCTAGAGGGATCGCCTCTCAATTCTTCCAGGGACCTACATGCTCTCCTACTTGGAGCCAACAGTGTGCTTCTCTTTCTGCCCATCATGCACATTTCCCCCTTCTTTTGCTTATGGTCCATTCTTATCCTTTAAGTGAAAGCTCTGCCCAAACCCCTAAACTCTGGGTTGACACCCCCTGGGTTGAACCCACTAAACACTTCCTTACCCTTCCATAATACGTTGTAGCACTACATAATTATTCCTATATTTCACCACACCTTGCTTTGACCAGTGATTTTCAGCTGGTGTGCCATGCAAGGATCTTCGGTGTGCCCTGAAAATTTTTAAAGATCATTGAATTATTTTTAAAAGAAGCTCAAAGCAGAGTAAGTATATTCTTTTTTTTTCTTTTTGATCAACATAACTAAAGTGTGCTGTGGAAATTTAACTATAGGTTCAAGTGCTATGAGATGAAAAGTTTGAAAAACACTGCTCTAGACTGAAGGGTCTGTGAGAGCAAAGGTCATGAGTCTCCTGTTTGTGGTTTACACCCCCAGTGGCTAAACAGCTCTGAGATGCAATACAAGCTTGTTGAATCTCTTAATTAAATGAAGCAGTGAAAAAAATCTCTGTGACTGTTACCTTTGTAAGAAAATGTACTGCACACCAATGATATATCATTAAATTTCAAAAGGACTATGAAAATTGACGCAGGTACCATTACTGGACTTTTATAAATTTTCCTCATCCTTGCCAGCTTTAAACATGATATTTTGAGGGATATTTGTTAATTAATGGGTAAAAAAGATAATAGTTTAATACATACTTACTAATTACTAGTAAAGGTAAATATTAAAACATCAACTATGTTCATTTACCTTCCTTTGACTTCCTTATTCATTTTTTGTAATTTAAATTTTATGTTTTACAGACAACATAACTTGAAAGTATAGATTTCACTGTTTTAGAATCAACTACTTAAATGATACCAAAAGTACCTTGCATTTGACATTATTTCTTCCAATTTATTAATCCATTTATTACAACTTTTTTTTTTCCAGACAGAGTCTCACTTTGTTGCTCTTGGTAGAGTGCCGTGGTGCCACAGCTCACTGCAACCTCAAGCTCTTGAACTCAAGTGATTCTCTTGGCTCAGCCTCCCTAATAGCTGGGACTACACAGTACCTGCCACAATACCCATGCTTTTTGTTTTTTTGTTTGTTTTTTAAAGAGACTAGATCTCACTCTGGCTCAGGCTAAAAGCTCAGGTAATCCACCCATCTGGGCCTCCCAGAGTTCTAGGATAGCAGGTGTGATCCACTACACTCAGCCCACTACCACATTTTTGAAAAGAATTTTGGTTTACAGTGATTGAGAGATCAGTTTCACCACTCTAAATGCAACATAATTTTGATGAGACTAGTTATTTCTAGATTAAAGAAGGTTTCGTGTAGGGAAGAACATACATTGTCAATGTTTTTGTCTGGAGGATTCATAAAGAAAAAAGCAAAAGAAATAGGATTTGTTTTCCATTTCTTAATGAGATGACATTTTTTGTGCAACAAAGTCCATCTTCTGGAAATCACCTAAGACGTTGATGTGAGGATAAAGTTTTGATGCTCATATGAAATCCTTTAATTCCTTTGTTATTTTTCCTAATACACAGATTTAGTTGCACCTGCTGGGATGTGGCATTTAGTAAGGACTGACAATACTCCACATGGCACCAGTGTCTAGCAATAGAAGCCATGTCCTGATTTGATTTGACAGTTATCTGATTGGGATGTGGAACTGGTACAATACAAGGGGCTTTATTTCCTTATCCTCCTAAGAAAGGATGCTAGACACTGTCAGAAACAGGTTTATACCACGTTGTATTTGAAGCACCAAATATTGTTCTTCTTGATATCTTTTATCAAGAGGCAACCTGGTATGGGGGAACAAATGTGGGCTCTGGAGTTAAGACAGAGCTAGGCTCAAATCTAGGCTGACTAATTATCTACATAATCTTAGGCAGGATATCCAACCTATCTTAGTCTCCATATAGAAGAATGTAGTACCACAAAGCTATTGGGCATTAAAATAGCTAAATACAAGTGAATTACAAGATTACCTGGCATAGCGCAGGCACACAACTTTTATAGAAATTATACTTAGCACATTACAATTAAAGTTTTTTTGGTTGTTTTTTTTTTTCATTTTTTGGCCAGGACTGGATTTGAACCCACCACCTCTGGCATATGGGGCCGGCGCCCTACTCACTGAGCCACAGGTGCCACCCAGCACATTACAATTAATTAAAGAAAAACTAAGGGAAGCACGGATGGTAAAGGATGAAACGCAGAGTTATGTCTTGCAGAATTTTGTATGTTATGAAGAAACTGCTAGAACAAGAGCTGGTTTACTCAGCAGCACTCCAGGAAATGTCTGAAATTTTGCAGATTTTTTTCTTAAACATTATTTAAGATTATAACCCAGTGACAGATTCTGGGGACCTGATATTCTTGAAGGCTCCTTGCCTCTGCTGCACTGCTTTACATCATGTGAAGGACTGCATATGTACCTCAAGAATTTGGTATTTGACTTATGGAGCTTAAAAAAAAAAGCAACAACAATTTTAAAAAGCCATACTTGAGTGGGTAGTGTTACCTAATCAGCTTAACTGCAGTGGGGTGAAGCCTGGCGTGCACACTGTCAGCAAGAAGAATGGGGAGTAAAAGAACAGGCTAATAGAGAAAGTTTAATTGCATTATGTAATTTAATTATTTAGCTATCTCAGCACCCTACCTCCATGTACAAGGGATATGAGTCAGACAATCAAGTCTGTGTTGTCAGGCCATTACCGATCACTGTTCATCTTCAATAGCTTCATCGCTTCCAGGTAGCTCTGGCTCGTGGCATGCACTTAATTTTGCTGACAGCCAAGGTCTGGGTCAGGACATTGGCAATGACCTGTATTACTACTGAACAGGTTTTGAAATTAAAGAAACAACCAATACTAGTTGCTCCTTTGGGGGATGATATTAAAGCATCTGTCAAAAGGGTCAGTGTGCCCTAAAGGCAATGAGACATCCTCTAACACTTAGAGGGAACTTCAAGAGCAAATACGGGGGAGTCTACAGAGTATCAAACTTGTCCTGTTTGGCTAACTGTGTATAAGGAGAGAGAAGAAAGGAAATGGTATCATTACACTATGACCGTTTCCTCCCATCTCTCAGGATCCTTGTGTGTCCCAAATATACTTTAAAACAAATTTGAATACAGTGCTCTTCTGGTCAATTTCTGTGGCCATTCCAAATATCAAATGATGGCAACGACACTGCAAAATTCCAGGAAGGACATATTTTGGACACCTTTACTTAAAAATGACACCGGATACTTTACAAATCAGGTTTTATCTAAATAAGTAAACATACTTATTTTCAACTGATCTGTAAGGAAATCTAGCTAGAACTATCAATCCAAGTTCTCTCAAACAAGAGACCAGTAAAGATGCTTACACTTGACAAGGATTAAGCTTTAATATTGTAACAGCAAATTAGAAATAAAGCACATTTAATACCTAAGTGTGAAGACAAGGTAACGTCATTAAAAGACTAAAATCAGCGTTTAGGCAGTGTTTAAGGTTGACAGTCTGACACAGACAAGGGAACAACAGTGTCACACAAAGGTGACAAAAAGAACATTACAATGGGTAAATTCACACCTGTTGGGTACAGTGCACTCAAGGTGAGTGAAGGCCATACTTAGTATGTATAACTTTGCCTCAATCTGTACAAAAACAAAATATGTGTGCCCCCAGATATTTTGAAATTTTAAAAAAGAGCTTTACCAGTTGCTCACTGGAAAACCCCTAGATAAATGCTCCATTACCATTACATTCCTATAATGTTAAGTGTAACATTTTTCTTGGAATGAAAAACTAAAAAAATAAATGAGGTTTAGAAAGGATTTTTCCCACTGTGGGATGTTATGTCAACTACAAACATCACCAGTTGCATCCAGAAGTCATAGTAAACCTGCTTGAAAACTAAACATTGCATCATACCCACAAAATTAATTTATTGAAAGTCTAATGGTCTTAGTAGGTGGGAACGTTGGAAGTTAGTTAGGTCATGAGGGTAATGACCTTATAAATGGAATTAGTGCTCCCCAAGAAGGGACAAGGAGAATGTCTCCCTCTGCTCTCTGCCTTGTGAAAACATGGGGAGAAGACGGCTATCTGCAAACTGGGAAGCTGGGCTTGAGCAGATACCAAGCTTCCAACACCTCGATCTTAGGTTGCCAGCCTCCAGGACCACCCAGCCTGCAATACCATGTATTTTTGTTGTACCAGCCCTAATTTACAAAGGCAGGTGCTATCTGTCTGTAGGGAAGGAGCCTCAGGAACACAGAGACTAACTTCCCATATAAAGGATTCCAATCAAAACAATCCTTACTTGTTTACCTGTTCCACACAGCACTGGGAAAACAAGGCAGCAAGCTCAGAAGGTTCTAGAGCAGTGGTTCTCAACCTTCCGAATTCTGTGAACCTTTAATACTATTCCTCATGTTGTGGTGACAAAAATATTTTCGTTGCTATTTCATAACTGTAATTTTGCTACTGTTATAATCGTAAATATCTGATATGCAGGTTATATTTTCATTGGTCATGACCCACAGGTTGAGAACTATTGCGAGGTTGAGGAAAACCCAAAGACTTTCAATTAGGAAAGAAGAGGAAAAAAAACAAAAGGAATCTAAGAGTGGCCTACAATTTTTACTATTGAAAATATCAGAGTACAACTTGTAGATGTTTTTATTTCTTTAGAAGTATTTTTTTCTAGGTTACACTCTATTACAGAGAAAACCCCCATTATAACATGTGATGAAAAAGAAGTAAAGGTTCACAAAGTTTTGACCCATGATGAATACAAATAGTTATCCACTCTCTCACTACAGACGGGGTCAGGGCGGCACCCCTGGAGCAGAGGGAGTCATTCTGGCAGGTACGGAATGGTCAGATGTACCAACACACAACATGGAAGAAGCAAACTGGGCATTTATGTGCCATTTAAATGTAATGGGGTGCGGGCACGGTGGCTCACGCTTGTAATCCTAACATCTGGGGGGCCATGGAGGGAGGATCCCTTGAGTTCAGGATTTAGAGACCAGTGTAAGCAAAAGCAAGACCCTGCTTCTATGAAAAATAGATAAA
Organism: Perodicticus potto; assembly: GCA_963574655.1. Lineage (NCBI taxonomy): Eukaryota > Metazoa > Chordata > Mammalia > Primates > Lorisidae > Perodicticus > Perodicticus potto. Next base: position 33,399 of record CAUYRH010021994.1, read on the forward strand.
ATTACCTGGGTGTTGAAGTGGGTGCCTATATCCTCTGCTACTTGTGAGGCTGAGGCAAGAGGATCACTTGACCCAGCACTTTGAAGTTGCCGTGAGATAGGATGCTTGAGCAAGAGAGTGAGACTCTTTCAAAAATACAGTTTGATGAAAACATTTCAGATTGTATATGAAACCAGCACATTGTACCCCTTGATTGCACTAATGTACACAGCTATGATTTAATAATAATAATAATAACATAAATTTAAAAAACAGAAATAATGGCATGTGAATACTGGGAAAAAACAAGTAAATGCGAGATATGCGTTCACTCCTCTGGATTAGCCCCCTTTTTTTAAGATGGCAGAAAATAGATTTTCTTCATATGGAGAAAACAATCTTTCATCTCTCAATATTTAAAGTTTTTGGCAATAAAAGTCTGTAGGGATTAAAATGCTAACATTGTAAAAAACAAAACACTTCCTATCATGTGAATGCTGTTCCCATCCCCTACCCACCCCCACCCCTGCACTAATCCAGATAAAACAATTCTAACCACCCTGCTGACAACTCAGGCAGAACAGGCCACGCATCTGGGAACGCGTGTGGCCTCCGGGGCACTAAGCGCTGCTGAGGCCGCGTCCCTGCACAAAACCAAAGAGAGATGAGATGAATGAGGCTGTAGTGTCCAAGGACTCAAGGAGCCCCTTTCTGAAGAATGTGCTGCTCTCCTTGTGACTTCAAGGAACAACACAAACCATCAAGATAAATGTGGACCCTGGGTTTGGTTGAAGGACTATGTGGTTCACAAATGCAGATTACTAGTTTTCTACTATAAAGTGGAAAACAGCAAACTTCAGTGAGATTAACTGTACTTCAAAGCCATGCTCTCAACTGACAATGATGCACTTAAAGGTAAAACTACTAGAACAGAATCAAATTTTTCCCCTTTGTTTCACGGGGACCTATTTCACTTCTGGGCTATGTCACACTGCAGTGACTCGCAGAAGAATGTAATGCTTAATGAGCCAAATAAGAAGATAATTATGCTGGTTATATTTGGGACACACGCAAAGTAACAGACTGCATTTGTAGATTCTTTATGAACACTCCAGGGCAGGGAGAGAAAAAATTTTCTTTAATAGTTGAACTGGATTTTACTATGACTAAAGACTTTTAAAATGACACATCACTTGCTCCATTATCATATTTTAAAGACCTCGAAAAAATAATACTTCCTTTTATATGGAATCAGAAAAAACCTCGAATAGCCAAGGCATTACTCAGAAATAAAAACAGAGCAGGAGGAATCACGCTACCAGACCTGAGACTGTACTATAAATCGATAGTGATCAAAACAGCATGGTACTGACACAAAAACAGAGAGGTAGATGTATGGAACAGAATAGAGAACCAAGAAATGAACCCAGCTACTTACTGCTATTTGATCTTTGACAAGCCAATTAAAAACATTCAGTGGGGAAAAGACTCCCTATTTAACAAATGGTGCTGGGTGAACTGGCTGGCGACCTGTAGAAGACTGAAACTGGACCCATACCTTTCACCATTAACACAAGATAGACTCTCACTGGATCAAAGATTTAAACTTAAGACATGAAACTATAAAAATACTAGAAGAAAGTACAGGGAAAACTCTCGAGGGAATCGGCCTGGGTGAATTTTTTATGAGGAGGACTCCCCAGGCAATTGAAGCAGTATCAAAAATACACCCCTGGGACCTGATCATACTAAAAAGCTTCTGCACTGCTAAGAACACAGTAAGTGTAGCAGGCAGACAGCCCTCAGAATGGGAGAAAATATTTGCAGGTTATGCCTCAGACAAAGGTTTAATAACCAGAATATACAGAGAACTCACGTGTATTGGCAACAAAAGGGCAAGTGATCCCATCTCAGGGTGGGAAAAGGACTTGAAGAGAAACTTCTCTAAAGAAGACAGGTGCACAGCCTACAGACACATGAAAAAATGCTCACCATCCTTAATGATCAGAGAAATGCAAATCAAAA
>CAUYRH010021996.1:0-132844 GCA_963574655.1 Perodicticus potto
ACACACAGGGGTGAAGGTGGAGAGGGAAGGTTGTACGGGAACATGCAGGGGTGAAGGTGGAGAGGGAAGGTTGTACAGGAACACGCAGGGGTGAAGGTGGAGAGGGAAGTTTGTACAGGAACATGCAGGGGTGAATGTGGAGAGGGAAGGTTGTACAGGAACACGCAGGGGTGAAGGTGGAGAAGGAAGGTTGCACAGGAACACGCAGGGGTGAAGGTGGGGAGGGAAGTTTGCACGGGAACATGCAGGGGTGAAGGTGGAGAGGGAAGGTTGTACAGGAACACACAGGGGTGAAGGTGGAGAGGGAAGGTTGTACAGGAACATGCAGGGGTGAAGGTGGAGAGGGAAGGTTGCACGGGAACACACAGGGGTACGGGGGTACGGGTAGAGAGGGAAGTTTGCACGGGAGGTGGATCTGGAGACTCACAACGGTGCTGAGCTGTTTGGATTCCATCCTCATCATATTCTTGAGCGGAGATTACACTTCAGTGTATGTTTAGAAGGTCCCAAGACAACAGATGCTGGCAGGGTGTGGAGAGAAAGGAACACTTCGCACTGTTAGTGGGACTGCAAACTAGTGCAACCTCTGTGGAAGGGTGTAGGGAGAATCCTCATGGAACTAGATGTGGACCTACTGTGCGATCCATTGGTCCCACTGCTGGGCATTTACCCAAAGGGTAAAAGGTTATTTTATAAAAAAGATGCCTGCACTCGGATGTTTATAGCAGCACAATTCACAATTGTGAAGGTGTGGAGACATCACAAGTGCCCCCAAAACACGAATGGATGATAAAATGTGGTACGTGCGTACTCTGGAGTACTGCTCAGCCAGAAAATCAAAGGTGACCAGCACCTTTGTGGGCTACCTGGACGGGACTGGAAACCGTTCTTCTAGGTGAACCATCACAAGAATGAGAAACACACACTCAGCACTGAGTCACCACTTCAGTGAAAACCACACTGCGGGGGTGGGGGTAAATTCCCAGCTCTGGGGCAGAGTGCACACTATCTGGTGAGGGTCACACTCACATGTGTGACTTTCAGTCCATCTACACAAAAACAAAGTATGCGAACAAAACGTGAGGAAGGAAGGAGGGAGGGAGGGAGGAGCTCCTGACCCTAGTACTGCGCCTGGAGATGGCATCTTCAAAGAGGTAACTAAGTTAAAATAGAGCAGTTAGGATGGGCACCAATCCAATATGACTTGTGTCATACAAAGAGGAGGTTTGGGTGAAGACAGACACCCAGGGAAGGCCATGTGAAGACATAATGACAGGGAGGTGAGAGTGCGGCCTCGGGGGAAACCACCCCGATACCTGCCTCTCAGAGCTCCGGCCTCCAGAACTATAAGAAGAGAAATCTCGATTGTTTAAAACACCCAGGCTGTGCTACTTTGCTACGGCAGCCCCTCCCAAACTAAACCCCTTCTTAGTATATGAATAGCATTTCTGCTAAGGATGGCTGCAAAATGTAACTGTTTAGAAAAATTTTTGAAGACTTCATCCAATAAGACTTGGTGTTTCTAAAACATAAAGGTTTTTTTTTTTTTAATTAACACTGCATATTAACAAAGCTAACATCATAAGACGTTAAGAAAAGCAATATAGTCTTATACATGAATGCAATAGACATAGATGCTTTATTGTTAATTGTCTGCTTATAAATTATTGATATAGCTACAAGTTTTTGGTGAATAAGGCAGAAAATTATCTTATTTACATGCCAAATTACTTCCAATAGGCTTTCCATCCATCCGTTTGTGCTAGGCAGTGATGAAGAAAATTGTTGCCAAATTCCTTAGAGAAATTGGCACTAGTCGTTTCAGCGTTTTGCTAAAATTTGAGCATTAGGCGGAAGAAAGTATGAGAATCGGATTAAATACTGTGTAGAATTTTCCAAGTATTTGCTCTGTTAATGGGTTTGCAAATGGATTACAAATTCTCACTGCTGGTACGTAGCTGCTTGCACTGAGCATATGTTATCTTACTTCCATGGCCCAGCATCTTGTAAATGATACTGTACGATAATTACTTATGTACTGGCATAGCTTTTTCTGAAAGCACTCGGATTGCTGTTGTTGCTGTGCAAGAGTCCAGCTGCTCATTCATAGAAGGCATATTTAGTTTTGGGCTCAGCGTTGTTAAAAGAGATTGTATGGATAAGAAGCAAATTGCAAGACTCTCATTTTAGAGGTGGGTGGGCAGGTGAGCGGGCCTGCGCATTTTCAATGTCAGAAGCTCAGCAGTCAATTTCTCCTCTAAAGTAGCATTAAATCCTGGCTAAGAATATTCACTCTCATTTGAACTAATCACAGGTGAAATTCTAAATATAGACATGACCACAGGTTGTTTTTCAAGCCTTTAAATACTCTCAAGATGATGTAATAATCATCATGTTTAAAGCGTATTAACTACATCAAAGAATTGGATCCAATGTCATTTTTTGTTTTTTGAAATAGGCATTGGGTTTTATTTATGAGCGTCTCCCATATAATCCCTAAAATATGTATCAGTTAACATGGAGCAAGTGTAAGTATGAACTATTACAACATGCTTGTTTATTTATTTATTTTTTTTTTTTAGCAAAAAGCACATAAAATACAGAGGGTGTAAAAAATGTATGCATATTTCAAGAAAAGAAAAAAAACCTTTTAAATTGTAACACTCAAGACACGTTTGGCTTCTGCAACTAGGAGAGGTAGAAGATACAATATACGAGGTAACAAGCATTATTGGTGTATATTGAGTATTATGTGTTTTTATTGACCGAGACATCCTTTATAATAAACACTCTGCTGTGGAATTCATAACTATACTAAGAGCTATGCAACTCCGTGCATGGAAAGATGAGATGCAAGCTTGCTGTCCTGGGGCTCAACTCCTCTCTGACATGGAGACTATATCATGAGTGTCCATCGTATGATACATTTATACACACACACACTCAGATGTTCCAAGTGCCAATGTGCCAGACGTGTGCTGATGTGCTAAGGGCCTATGACATGGGGCACAAAATGTTGATCATGTGGACTGGCAACCTGTTAAGTGCTTCGGAAGGTGTGTTCAATGTCCATCATAGCATGTGCTTAATGCCTTTGTACTGCTGCCTTGTGCATGAGTCCGTGGAAGACAAGAGACACATTATCGTTGGCAGGATTAAGGAATGCTTCATAAAGGAGATGAACTTGTAGCTGCTTCTAAACAATAAATAGATGAAAGGCTCAAACTTTGGCTCAGACAAGCCAAAGTTGAGTCTTGACTCCTTTCAATGGCTGTGAAGTTGGTAAAAGTATTTAGTATCTTTGAATCCTGATATGTGAAGGGGATCTAATACTATCACATTCATACAGGTGTCAAAACGAAATGACAAACTATGTGTAAAATACTGGAAATTGTGACTCTGGTGTTAGGCGAGGGTTTGATTTTGAATCCATGCTCACCACCTAGTAGCTAGTGACACGGGCAGGATGTGGGAGCTCTCAGCGCAGAGGAGTTTCCTTGTTTAAAAGGAAGACCATTTTATACGCTAAGCGTTTACACTAAATGAGCATATTCGTGTAAATTCGTTTGCTGGCATAATTCACATATAGCAACACTTAGTAAATGTTGATATACAATTATTATCTTGATTTATAGCAAATGTTCATGGCTCAATAATTAGAAGTCACCACCATTCATCACCAATATTCATCTAGAAATATTTGAACATATGGGTGGGTAATCAGGCAGAGGACAAAATAAATGAATTCATGGAAGTATATGGGATATTTTGACTGTGTTTTTAATGTTTATCTTGAGTATGTTATACAGGGCATAAGATATGATCAGAAAACAAATTTAGGTGATAGTCACCATCATCTACACCATATTAGTGGTTATTAAGTGATGTTTCCTTATATTTTTTCACACTAAGTGGCCATGGAAAGTATATATTAAAGTCATGTGTTAATAAATAATTTTAATTTGTTAATTTAATTTTAAATTTTTTACTGTCTTAGTATCTTCATGCTGCCATAAAAAATGGCCATACGGTATGCATCTTAAAAACAACAGAAATTTATTTCTCACCACTTGGGAGGTTTAAGAGTGGGTGCTGGCAGGCATGGTGTCTGGTGAGGACCTACTTTATGGTTCATGGACGGCTCTTTCTAGCTATGTCTTTACAGATGGGAAGGGGCCTTTCTCAGGATCTTCTATAAGGGCACTAGTTTCATTCACACGGGTTCTGCCCCGTAACCTATTCTTCTTCTGAATAGGGGTCAGGATCTGAACATCTAAATTTTGGAAGAAAATAAACATTCAGGAGTTTGACGTTGCTGTGAGTTGTGACACCACAACACTCTAGCCACAGTGGCAAGAGTGAGACTCAGTCTCAAAAAAAAAAAAAGAACATACACTAGGGAAGTGGCAGGCTCCTCAATAAATGGTGCAGGGAAGACTGGATATTGATCTGCAGAAGAATGGAACTCGAGACCTCCCTCTCACCATATATAAAAATAAGTTGAAGGTGAATTCAAGACTTAAATGTAATGCCTAACACTTTGAAACACAGAAAAAAAAGCATTGGGGAAATGTTCTAGAATAGTGTTCTGGTCAATGATTTCTTGGGTAGTACCTCAAAATCGCAGGTAACCGAGATAAAAATGGGCAAATGTGATCCTATCAAGCTAACACCCTTCTACACATTCAAGGAAAGCAATTAACAGTGGGGAGAGACAACACTCAGAATGGCAGTATTTGCCAACTATTCAACTGACAAGGGATTAGAAACTCCAGCAACTCAGTAGGAAAGAATCCAGTAACTTAAAGAAAACGATACAAATGGCCAACAGGTATATGAAAACAATGCTCAAAATCACTAGTTATCAGAGAACTGCAAATCATCTCACCCTAGTTAAAATGACTTATTTAAAAGGCAGACAATAACAAATGTTAGTGAAGTTGTGGAGAAAAGGGAAACCCCTACACTGTTGTTGAGAATGTTAAATTAGTGCAACTGCTATGGAGAAAAGTATAGGGGTTCCTCAAAAAACTCAAAATAGAACTACCCCATAATCCAGTAGGCTCACTGCTGGGTAGATAGTAAAGAATGAAGCCCTGTCATTTACAGTAGCATCGATGGGACTAGAGAACAGCATGTTGAGTGAAATAAGCCAAGCACAGAAAGACTTAGTTTGCATGTTTTCACTCATATGTGGAAGCCGAAAATTAAAACCCTTGATCTTGTGCAGACAGAGAATAGAATAATGGTTACCAGAGTTAGGAAGGGTACCAGGGAGAGGAAGATGAAATAGGGTTAATGTGTGCAAAAATGTATTAAGACAGGTAAGATGAACAAAGTAACACAATCAGCAGTAAGTAATGGTAAGCTTTAAAATAAAAGAATGAAATTGGAACCTTTCTAATAGAAAGAAATGAAAAATTCTTTCATTTTTCATTTGGTGCTGGATGCCCTGATGACCCTAAATTGCACATCATATGCTTGCATCAAAGCATCACATTACATCATAAATATATACAACTATTAAAAAGATATAGAGTAACTTTTCCATATTTGTTGATGTCATTTTGATTAGTATTTAATAATAGGTCATTTCCGAATGCCCAAATTGTTATTTTCATATTTCCAATGTACCTATAACCTCTCTGACCCAAACAATACCATTAAGATATATTTTCTTCAGTAAAGGTTTCATTCATTTATTTTCATTGTTAGCTTTAAATCTGTTTTGTGAGTGTAGCTATTTTTTCTGTTCTGCCTGTGTCTGCCTGTGTAGGGCCACACACAGCATCTAAACGCCCACTTAATATCACTTCTGTATTCAATACGTGGATTTTAAATTTATGTGAATCATTATCATGCTAAACTGGCCATTAGATTGGGGAGAGGGCCTAAGGAAATGCCTGTTACTGCAAACAAATGGGAGGAATCAAATTTTAAATCACTGGAACTGAGCTGCCCTGCATACTAAGTTTCTGACGTGGAGCTCTTATTACTCTGTGATGAGGAGCACAGCTCACACAGGAACTGCTGGCTGATCTCCGGGCCAGTGTCGACCCTTTAGCACCACCTCCCTCCTTGCTGATACTGGGCAGGCCCAGAGTGAAGGAGAGGACGCCCGCGACCAAGACATACGCAAGAAACACCTTGCTCTGTTTTAATGTCTCATGCGTAACAAGAGCATCTGTGAAAGCTTCCTATAGGTTGTAGAAATTTAAAACCAATATTACTTTATACAATAAAAGTACTTTTGAAAGTTTTCATATTTCTAACAAGATGCTAAAATTCACGGATTTTGAAAGCAAGAAGTCCTCATATTCTTTCAAAAATGCCTACACCATTGTCCATAGAAATAAATTAACTGAATGCTGTTCTCAGTGTTTGGCCCTATGCTCAGATGACAATGTTATAACTTAATAATCACATGACAATTATTTTTGTTTCTTCTCTTATAAAGTGGAGAAAGTAACTGAATTGGCTTCATAGAATGTTGAAGAGTAAATGAGATAATGCATTTATCATCTCATAATACAGTGCAATGTATTGTAGTTAGTTCTATAAATATTCTTTCTAGTTATAATTACAATTTTTTACGGGGGGGCACAGGGTCTCATTCTGTCACCCTGAGTACAGTGCCCTGGTGTGATAGCTCATAGCAATCTCAAAGTCCTGGGATCAAGGGATCATGCTGCCTCAGCCTCCCCCGTGTAGCTGGGACTACAGGTGCCTGTTCCAGCGCCCAGCTAATTTTTCTATTTTTAGTAGAGATGGAATCTCACTCTTGTTTGGGCTGGTCTCAAACTCCTAAACTCAAGGGATTCTCCTATGTTGGCTTCCCAGACTGAGCCACAGTGCCTGGCCAATTGCAAAAATGTTTAAATCAATATTTGTCCAGGCTATCTATGAGAACATCTCATATACGCTCAGACCATTCCTTAAAGAATATGCAATTTTATCATTATATCATTATATATTCATAACTTGAAAATACGTTTTGCATCTGTGTGTCATTTTAGCCACTTTTGTTAGTCATAAAGATAAGGAAATTATTTAGAAATCCAGTGTAACAAAGAATTGATATCAAAACATTATTTGAAGAAAATAAAATTGATGACAGTCAACTTTACTCTCTAAAACTGCATTTATCTTAATGTAAAGCATCCAACTTATTTATTTAGACAGCAAATATTTATTGTGTACCTACTATGTGCCAATTGCTACACTATGTACTAAGGACACGGGAATGAATCAACTGAATTAAAAAATCTCTTCCACATTATTATTTACATTTGATACAGCAAAATCAAGACTAGGCTGCCTGATCAGACAGAGCACTGGGAGTTGGGAGGAAGGCACATGAATGGTTCAGGGAGCTCTTATTTCAAAGATTTATAACATAGCAGAAGAAAGCCTGGGTTTTTAATGTCCAAGTAGAAGGCAGAAGGCAAGGGCCTCAATAAATTTGCACTGAAAATTTAAAGCTCAGACCCTTAAGGAAGCAAAAATAAAGTCCAGAAAAAATATCAGTCTGTTTTCAAGGGTTGAAAACAGAGGATTATGACTGTCTTGTTCTGGACCGTTTGGGGGCACAAGCTGCTACAGGTGACACTTTGACCCATGAACTCACCCTCTTGGGATCCTTGAATTTAAATCTTCACTATTCTAGTGAAGAAATTGTTCAGGCTTGAAAGTTTCCCGATTTTACTATGGAGAAACCATCCTCAACTCACCTATTACAGGCTTCTCAAGATTAAAAACAACCAAACATGAGTTCCCAGCTCAAAGTCGGTAGTATAAATACAGCAAAGAAAAAATAAATCTTCTGTTGCTGAAGGTCAGAAGAAAATATAAACACAAAGTTATGTTATATCTAAGAATTTCAGGTGTTTGAGGGGTTGATTTCATGTGATATTAAATATGGTTGATGTATTTAAGGCACTAAAACTGAAAGTTAAAATTTTGTACAATAATAGTAAACAAAAATTTTTCATTTAAAAGGAGGCATATGGACTTCCGAGAACAAAATGTTTCAAGTTAGGATTCTGAATTTAAACTCTGAGGATAATTAGTGGCTTATCATAGCTAAAGAAGGACACAAAAGTCTATGAAATATAGCTAAATCTATTATCCTGAAAATATAAAGGATGAAAACTGGAATTAAACGAGGTAAGAGACAAGGCAGCCAAGAGGAAATGCTCTCAGCAGAGTTGACTGGAGTTTCAGAAAGAGAAGAATGGGACTGAGAAACACTATTTCACAGATTTTTTTTTCATAATTAAGGAAAAACAAAATAATTATTCAGATCTAGCAACCACAAATATCAAGAAAGATAAACTGCGCACACATGTGCACACACGTGGACACACACATAGACCATTTATCATAAATTCCAAAATGCCAAAAGAAAATTGAAAACTGTCTAAGTCATCAGAAAGAAAAGGTTATGCAGTGTGCATTTTACAATCATGTAATGAAAACCATAATCAGAAAATATCCTCAAAATGTTAAAGGAAGGCAAATGACAGTCTAACTTTTCAGAGTTCACATTTTTGCTTATAAAATGTGAAAGGGTTTTTTTTTTTTTTTGGACAAAATCAGAAAGTTTACTGCTAAGAGATGATAAATAAATGCATTTCTAAAAGATTTACTTGAGGAAGAAGAAAAATGGTCATTCTATAAATGTCCAAGAATAAAAAACTCATAATGGAAAAAATTATCAGATATTCGGGGAAATCTAAATAAACACTGACTACAATAAACAACAACAAAACTGGGGATTTAGAAGCTCTCATTGGCTCAGGTGACAACATCATTTAAGATGAGAGATGATTCCAACAGCATTTAAGGTCTTTGTTCTGTTGGGAAAAATCGCAAAGATCCTAACTTTAAACGTAGAGTGTTAGTATGCCTTCCTAATTTAACATAACCCTAGCAAATTGTAAAAATAATCTAGTTCATTGGTCGGCAAGTACTGGAGTAAGATCCATGTTGGCTAAGCAAACATGAACATTTACGATGTAGTTCTTTAGTATTCACATGTGTGGTATAAATAGAAATAAATATGTAGGAATTATAAATTGACAAATTTATGATAGTGTTTGCATGTAGGGCAAAGGCTAGTAATTGCGATTGAGGGAATAATTAAAAAGAACAGCTGTTTGGGTAAGCTTTCTATTTGATATAAATTAGGACGTGTGATGATCACTATTACTTTTTCAGCTTTTTGGAGGTATAATTGGCAAATAAAAATTGTATATATTCAAGGTGTACAACTTGATTTTGTTATACATATATAGGTAAAATGACTTTCACGATTAATCTAATTAGCACCGCCATCTCCTCCTGCGGTTACTTGGTGTGTCTGTGTGATGAGAACATTTCAGTGGGCTCTGTTAGTTAATTAATGTCAAGTATGCAAAGCAACGAGTTTAATCACCACTCTGCACACTGGGTCATCTCACACCTGCAAGTTTGTACCTTTGACCAACATTTCTCTAATCCTTTACCCTTCGACACCTGGTAACCACCTTTCTATTCTTGTTTCTGAGTTAGGTTTTCTAGATTCTATATATAAGTGAAACTATGTAATATTGTCACTTCTGTGTCTGCTTTATGTCACTCAGCATAATATTCCCTGTGTTCATTCATGTTGTTCCAAGTGGCAGAATCTACTTTTTTAAGGCTGAATAGTATATATGGTACACACGTGCGCACACACAAACACAAACACAAACACACACACACACACACACACACACACACACGGTCTTTTCTTTGTCTTTTCATCCATTTACAGGCACTAAGCTGGTTTCCATATCCCAGTTGTTGTGAAATGGGGTTCGATAACCCTACAAGATAGTTATTTTATTTTCTTTGGAAATGTGCTCAGAAGGAAGAATATTGGGTCACATGGTTGTTCTATAATTTTTCAAAGAAACTTCATGTTATTTTCTTCATTCCCAATATACAATGTTCCCTTTTTCTTCACATCCCTGATAATCCTTTAACTTTTTGATGACAGCCATCCTAGCACATTTGATACTTTACTGTGGTTTTGACTAGTGATATGGAATACATTTTCCTCTACTTATCAGAGATTAGTTGACTACGCACAGGTTTATTTCTGAGTTTTCTATTTTAGTCCATTGATCTATTTTGCTATTTTTTTTTTTTTTTTGCTTAGTGCAATACTGTTTTGATTACTTCATCTTTGTAATATAATTTAAAATTAGAAAATATGATGACTCTAGCTTTATTCTTATCACTCAAGATTGCCTTTTCTCTTTGTGGTCTATTGTGATTCCACAGAATTGTAAGGTTCTTTTTTTCTACTAGTGAAAATGTCATGTGTTCCTTAATTCATCATTAAAATACATTTATCATGTTTTGGTATTCTCAAAAGTTATAACTATTCCAGTCTCAATTCTTAAGTCCAAAATCCCATCTGTATATTATTAGCTCAGATAGCCCTAAATTTCATCACCTGTATAATTTAAATGTTATGCATAAGACTCAAATGGGGGCAAAATCCTATCTGCGGACCTGTGAAACTTGGACACCACTGTATCTCAGTGGACCTTGTATCATCAAGATACGGTGATGAGATGGGCATAGGATGGACATTCTCATTCCCAAGGGAGAAACTGGAAGGGAAACAGGTTTCGTGGATCCCAGACAAGTCTGAAACCAAGCACGGAAACTTCCATTAAACTTCAAGGCCACAAATAATTCAATATGTTTCATGATGTGTCCTGGGCCCATCTGTGGAAGCAGCTCCTCTGACCCAAGGAGGTCCCATTGGGTCTGCCCTCTGCATACATGGCTATACCTTCAGTACATTGTTTCTTCATTTTGTTCCATCTCTGTCCCTCTTTTTTTTTTTTTTTTTTGAGACAGAGCCTCAAGCTGTCACCCTGGATAGAGTGCCATGGCATCACAGCTCACGGCAACCACCAGTTCCTGGGCTCAAGCGAGTCTCCTGCCTCCACCTCCCAAGTAGCTGGGACCACAGGCACCCGCCACAACGCCAGGCCATTTTTTGGTTGCAGCCGTCATTGTTGTTTGGCGGGCCTAGGCTGGATTCGAACCCGCCAGCTCAGGTATATGTGGCTGGTGCCATAGCTCGTTGAGCCACAGGTGCTGAGCCAGCCATCTCTGTTCCTTTTAGTCTAAGTTGGCAGTGTTCTTGTGGGCAAAAAATTCTCAAAAGCCCCTTTGGTGTCCTAGGCATTTTGGGGGCTCCAAACCATCAGACGAGAGTGCCTGGCGGAGACTGTTCCTGGGCGGGTGGGTGTCTACTCCAGCTTCTGCTGCAATGTCTGATACGCATTAGCTCTTTATCAAACGGTTGTCTAGACAAACCCTCAGCCCTATTTCCAGCACACTCTCTCTGGCTGGGGAAGATTTTCCAAATCATCAAGTGCTGGTTCCTGTTTTACTTCATGGTTCATGCCTCAATTTCTTTCTTTCTCTCACATTTTACAGTTGGTAACAAGGAGGAATCCTTCAGATTCAATAAATTATATCCAATATGAGGAACTCAGTCTGTGCTGTCGGTGGTGGGTTAATATCAGGGTTGTTTTCAGAGACCAGCAGATCCCAACCCTTCTGGGAACGTGTGAGGCCGCCCTGGCAGTGAGTGTGGCACAGGTCCCGGAGTGGGGAGGCCCCAGGTGGAGCAGGCACGCATAGCTGGGAAGGGACGTGGGGAGACGGAACCTGGAATCACCGACATCCATGGAAAATTCACAGAAAGAGAGGCTTCCATGTAAAATGAAATGCAAAGAGGGTTCTACTACAGACCCGAGGAGATGGTGGATGGCGATGTCAGTTGTCACGGACTCGGGAGGCAAGGTAACAACTCTGACAGGCACTGTGGATTTGGTCAGTAGGTTTTTACTCACTAATCTCTGCAAAAGCTGTTCCAGTGGAATTTGGAGGAAATAGAATCAGCAAGTAAAAATGACAAGTTTAAGAATTTTTGCTACAGAGAGACAGAGAGAATCACGATGTGGAGAATGTGTGGGTGACAAAATATATTCCTTGTCCTAAATTTTTAAAAATGACAGATACAGGTAGGTGCATGTACCTAAGGACAAAGAGTAGGTGAGGGGTTACAAGTAGCAGACAAGCCGAGCAGGGGGCGCAGCCAGGTAACTGCGGGGCTGAGGTCCCTGGAGGAGCTGAGACCAGAGCCCTGAGGGAGGGTTCACTTTGCAGAGGAGACTGAAGTGCCGCAAACTTATCATGACAAATGGACCCAGCTTTGAGGCTATTCTTCAATGGCTACCAAGTAATTTCCAGACCTCTTTTATGTATTTATACTGAAAAAAGGGTCAAATAAATAGAAACTATAGCACAGGTTTGATCCTGTTTGGTACTTTCCTGTGATCCCAGAGGTTTACATATGTAACTCAGTATCCTGCCTGGACGTGGACATTTCTGAGACTCCAATTTCCTCTCCTGCCTGGCCGCACGCTGCACTATGAGAAAAGCTCAGATCTTTCAAAGCCTGACCCCTGTCAACAAGAAAAAAGGATCAAAAGTGACTTGATCTTCTTCCTGGGAACTTACCCCCTTACCAGGTCTGTTTCCAAAGCTTTATGAATAACGTGGGGCTTTATCTTATCCTGTATGCATTAATATTTGAATCTGATTCTAAATTAAAATCCTTAACATTCTTAAATAATGTTCCATCATGTGGTTATACATACGTAAATAGATGAGTGAAAAAATTCCAATATTACATATAGGAGTGAAACTAAACAAGTTTGGTCCTCTTTTATGTTTGCTTTTGTTTTTGCAGGCATTTGTCATTGTTTGAATTTTATTAGTGCTAGTAGTGTGTTTACCAACACAGAAATTTGTTCACAGCTTCTATCAATACATAAAGTTTAATATATTTAATATTTAATATATTAAAATGATGAATGAGAAGCAAGAACTATTCTATTTTATTGTTGTTCTTATCTGTTCATGAGTGTAAGGTTTGTTCATATTACACTGTCATCTTTCATGTTTTCTTTGGTTTTCGTTATTTTCCTGTTTAGACAAAAAGAAAACATAGAAGAAATTGTGGAACATTTTGAAAAGATATTCTTTTATCCTCTTAAAATTACAACAATCTCAAAATCACTAATTACCCATAAATTAGAAAGTGCAGTAACTAATTCCTGGATCTTTTAATTATAGGCTTAGTTTTTCTTATTGAATTTTTGATTAAATAATAATCTGATCACAGAGTCTACCACCCTGGGCAATTTTCATTTCTGTCTTGACTTTATTTATCACATATATGATCTGTCTTTAGCTTTTCTGGCAAGGTTAGGACTCCTCCTCAGAAATATTGGAAACCTCTTCTTCGTAATCTACATGTTCCATCAGGATTATTCATGGACTTTTTGTAATTTCAGTTTATCGCTCTCCCGTCTCTCATTTTCCTGGTCTGTGCTCCGTGGTCTCGTTTTCTCTCTTCCTCATCACTCTTTTCATTCAGGGCCACCCACACCCAAATTTTCCATTCCTTCCTGAGCATTGATTTGATACTTGCTGAATGCTATTTTAGGTCTGAGCTGCAAGAAGCACAGAGATTGCTACCCTGCCCTTGTGTTCAAGGACGTCATGAGAAAGAGCCCCAAGACAGTTGGCCCCATACAGGGACAGGTGCTCTACCGGACCTGGGGATGGGGTGACCTGTGGTCAGGGCCTTCTAAACGAGGAAGACACCAGGAGAGGCTTTACAACTGACACATTTTCAACTCTCTATTGAACGAGCGAGGATTTTCAGCAAGTGAAAATGGGCACAACGCATTTGGGGCTCCACAGGGCTCTTTTGAGAAGGACTTGTAGTAAACAACCTAAAATAAAATAACACACTTGGGGGGAAACAATAACTGCTTCCGAGTGACTTCAGTTTGAGCGAAGCACTTGCCGAGGAACAGACTACGATACTCTGTGGGAGAGAAACATCATCATCTTCTCACATCCAATGCTAATGTATTTTGCTGTTATTGTTGTTGTTGTTTCATTTTGTTTTGTTTGGCTTTTGCTTTTTGAGACAGAGTCTCACCGTCACCCTGGGTAGAGTGCCGTGGCGTCATAACTCACAGATACCTGAGACACTTGGGCTCAAGTGATCCTCCTGCCTCAGCCTCCCAAGTTGCTGAGACCACAGGCCCTGCCCTCTATATTTAGTAGCGACAGGGTCTTGCTCTTGCTCAGGCTGGTCTTCAACTCCTGAGTTCAGGAGACCCACCTGCCTCAGCCTCCCAGAGTGCTGGGATTACCCACATGAGTTTCCCTGCCCAGCCAGTGTTAATGTACCACGAACAAAAATAAAATGCTGAATTTCCCAACTGACTGAACAGACCCCACCTTGGCCAAAGGGGCCCCAGAGAAACCTTTAAACTGAGTTCTCAGCCCTGAAAGATGGATGGTAGGGCCTGCCTCTGTTAGGCTTCGTTCCGACAGGCTGGCAAGGCTTCCCCACTCTTGAGTCCAATCAGCTGCCTCATGCCACGCCTCCTTTTTGCAGTTTTGACACAAGTGACCAGCATTTCCTCCTGATAAGGAGAGGCCACCCACGGAAGGGCTCAAGCCAGACTGCAGAGGAACCGTAGTAAAGGGTCATGGCACAAAGAAGGTTGAGAACCACTGTCCAGAGTCTTCCTAGTGAGGGTTTCCATGACCTCCATCTCTACTTTGGCACCAGAGGGCCCAACCTCCACCCTTGGCTCACGCTAACACCACTATTGTTGTGTACATGACCAACCGAAGGATGTGGAACTCCGTCACACAAGCCTTGGGTTCCTACTGTTATAGCTACTCCCAACTCTCCCGAAAGCTTGGTCAGTGCACATATCTGGCCACCTGCCCAGCACGAATTCCTATTCTTGTTTGTCCCTCACAGGACAGGCTCCCGGCTTCTGGCAGACGCTCTTGCTTCCCCACCTGCCCAAATGGGCCATCCTTTCATAAAGAGGATTTTTCATCCTCTCTATGAAAAATAAAGCTCTCCTCTCCAAGTTTACCAACCTCATCATTTCTTCAGTGAATAGTATCTGGAATCTTCTCAGCAGTGTGAGGGATGGAGTGAATTCAGGTGAGACTTGAAAGTAGGAAGGGTTGGAGGGCCCAGCCCAGGTCCGGTGAGATGTTCAAAGGTGCTGCTAATTGGTCCCCTCTCCCTCACCGTCATGCAGGTGGCAGGCCGAGTCTCCATCTCCTGCCCGAGAACAGCTCACTCAGCCTCTGTGGTCGATTCTCCTCCCCATGCAGCGGTTGTTTATAAGATGCTTGCTGTGTTTGGGAGGTGAGGGGGCAGGGAGCAGACGAGACCAGAACTCTGTGCTTAAGTAATTTAGGTCCGGGGAGGAGGGAAGTCACTAGTGAAGTGTCAGGAAACAGCATGTTCGAAGGCAATAGGGTGACAGTGTGCTACTGTACAAAGAGTGGCCAAGAGGTGTCTATGGATGTCAGAGCTGAGAGTGACCTGCGGAGATGACAGGAAGTGTTCTCTGCCAGTCTGTGAGGAAGATTCCAGAAGGAGCCCTAGGAAGGAATTGCTTCCTGTCCCGAGGCAGCCTTAACACGAGATTCCGCTGGTCGGTCTGGCTGGAGGAGGTCACTACACAGAGATGCAGCAGCTGAGGCCACAGTGGGTGACCCACGGTGGCCCACTCATGGTGGCTCCTCAGGACAGTGTTTCTGCACTAACCTGTCAGCCCTGCCCCACCTCCCAGGCTAGCGTGCCTGTTCTGAGCTCAATTCTCCAGCATTTCTTTCTTTTTTTTTTTTCCTTTTGCACTTTCTGGCTGGGCTGGGTTTGAACCCACCACCTCCAGCATATGGGGCCAGCACTCTACTCCTTTGAGCCACAGGCACCACCCTCTACAGCTTTTCTGTTAATTTCAAGATCAAGCCAGTATTCTTCTACCAAATGAATCATCTGCTTAAGTTTGTTTCTGTTGTCGAAAGCTTACCCACCTATCTTATAGAAAAATAATTTCTTTATAGATTCTGATGATTGATAATTCATACGAACATCGAAAATAGTATAGCTTTGGCATGACTGACTACCTTACTAACATTTTGGGATAAACATTTAAGTGCAAGACATAGGCCCTACAACCACACATACAAAAGTCACTTATATATTTTCCATTGATAAAGAAAGCCTTGAAAATGCCTGTCCAGATAACCAGCTGTTGAAATAATTCAGGATGGTAAAAAAAAGAAAGAAGGAAAGAAAGAAAAGAAAAAGGAAATAATTCAGGATGGTACCAATTAAAATATGAGAAACTTACTAGTAAGAGGTTCTTAAAAACTCACACAGGGTCTTGGCCTTGGTGGACCTGCAGCTTTGCCCCCTTTTATCTTGTGTTCTAATAAAATAGGTATCTAGTTTGAATGGAATCATTCTAATTACTTGGATAAACTGTTGGATTTCATTAATGTGGTTATAGTTATTGCATTTTTATAAGCAAATACAAATTATAAATTAGGTTTTCCTGGTAAAAATGCATCCTACTGACTTTTTAGAATTTAAATTTTATGTTTCTGTGAGAATAAAATTACCAAACTAAACTCCAAAAATTTAGAAATGACAGTAAAACAGTGGGAAGCAAAATAAAAGTCACTTGTAATCTTGCTATACACATATGCTATTATCATTTTGATGTATCCATTTCTAGTATTCTTCTAGAAAATTGCATATATTTGCATCGATCTGTGGGTATTTACACAGCTATTTTGATGTAATGAAATTAAGCTGATAATAAATTTCTCATTTTTCTTGTTTTTTAACTAATATTGGGGATATAGCAGGGAGAAATTATTAAAAATTGTTTAAAATAGCTGACTGGAGACTTCAGTTGTGAGACATGACAGCAGGAAGGAAGTGTTTCAGATAGGAAAAGGAAGGGGGGCAAGAACGCAGGGTCAGGACAGGTCAGAAAGAGAAGCTGTAGCCTGCCAGGGACCTCAAGGAGGAAAACTATAAATCAGAGAGGGAAGGAGAAGGGGGAAAATATAAGCAGTGATCAAACCCAGAGAGGTTTGGAGCCCAGGGTTGGGGTGAGGGGGTCCCTTTCACCCGCCCACACTCCTTTGGTGATCAGCAGGGTACCAAGTTACTTGGATCCTTTTCCACCCCCATGATCCCAAGTCTGCAGCCTCTCCCACTGCCTGAGGCTTTCCAATGCACCACCTGAGGGACTAGAGCTTATCACAGATGCAGAAGAACATCCCTGTGGCTGGTTCTTTCCTGCAAGCATCAACCACTACAAGGAGAACAACTCTCTAGCTCCTTACAGAATTTATCAATTCAATCAAATAGGGCGTAGCCAATTCTAGCTCACAAGCCTCAAGATGTTGGATCTTGAAGACTAAGCTGGGGAGTCCCAGGACTGTTCATACCGCTGGCAAGAAGTAAAGACAGCAAGGTAAAAGAAACTCAGAGGGAAACTACTCTAGGAGAGAAAAGTTGCAGGCGGCCCAATTGGTGAGCAGTCTCCCTCATCCACCGCAGGCTTCTGGGTGAACTAAGGATTGCTTAGAGCCCAGGCAGTGTTGTGTTACTGGAGAGCAGGAGCAGCAGATCTGGGGCTTGCCACTTCTACGTTTCTGTAAACCCAGTCCATCCTGACAGCTCTGGTGCACACAGCCAGGTCTGCTGGGGGGCCAGTCTCCCCTCAGTAGGCTTTGCTTTATCCAGCAAAGCCAGGAAGGGAACAGACTCCCCCACATTGTGTCCTGAGACTGGGGGCCGAGAACGCCTCCTCCCTAGCGTGTAGGCTGAACAGAAGAGAAGCCTTGAGTGCTAGAGGAGGAACTCCTTGGAAATGTGGGGTGACTGCCTCCGTAGGACCTGGATGTAGGGGGAGAACCTTGGTCAACCAGCTGCTCCAGCCACCTTCATAAGCTCTGGCTACTAAGATAACCCCTGATGCCTGCAGGACCAGGCATCCAAAGTCAGATGCTGGTGGAACTGCCCCCCATGTGGGCTGCTCTGCCTCCAAAATCCCTAGAGCCAGTTCTGAAGTTCTCACTGTGCCTGAGTCTCAGGATTTGCCCAGGCCTCCCCAAGATCTGCAACTGTACCCCTGAGTTGTGCTTGGACCCCAATATCCTACTACTGGATTCCCCTCTGAATCCCCAGACTCAATATTCCACCCAGGACCACCCCCCCCCCAACAAAGTCCGGAGCAGCCGTCACCCCCTGGTTTGCTGGAGTCTGCAGGACAAGAGAACAGATTCCCTGAAACTCTACTGACCCAGAGCGAAGAGAAGAGGAGCTTGATGAAAAGAAACCCACAAAATACACCTGTAAACAGAGTGTGACCAAAATATAAAATAGGTGGATACCCCCAAGAGAACACAGAGAAGATGGAATAGTGGACTCGACTCACAAGGAAATGCCCAAAATGATGGAAATGGAAATCAGAATATGGACTGCAAATAACATAAATGTAATTAAAGAGAAAGTTTAACCAACAAAAAAATTCGAGAAAAGAAAGAAAACAAGAAAGAAAATTCAAGAGATCAATGAAAAAAAAAGTTACTATAGAGCTAGACAACATAAGAAAAACATATAATAAAACTTAAAGAAATGAAAGAGTCATTTAGGAGATTTTTTTTATTAAATCATAGCTGTGTACATTAATGCTATCATGGGGTACAATGTGCTGGTTTCATGTACAATCTGAAATATTTTCATTGAACTAGTTAACATAGCCTTCATGGCATTTTCTTAGTTATTGTGTTCAGACATTTATATTCTGCATTTAATAGTTTCACCTGTACTCTTGTAAGATGTACCGTAGGTGTGATCCCACCAATCGCCCTCCCTACACCCATCCTTCCCTCTCTCCTCCCCTCTTTTGCCCCTTTCCCCATATTCTTGTGCTATAATTGGGTTACAGCATTCATATGAAATCTTTAAATTAGCTTCATAGTAGGGCTAAGTACATTGGATACTTTTTCTTCCATTCTTGAGATACTTTGCTAAGACGAATATGTTCCAGCTCCATCCTTGTAAACATGAAAAAGGTAAAGTCTCCATCTTTCTTTAAGGCTGCATAATATTCCATGGTATGCATGCACCACAATTTATTAATCCATTCATGGGTCAATGGGCACTTGGCCTTCTTCCATGACTTACCAATATGAATTGGGCTGCAATAAACATTCTGGTACAAATATCTTTGTTATAATGTGATTTTTGGTCTTCTGGATATATACCTAGTAGAGGAATTATAGGATCGATTGGCAGGTCTATTTTTAGATCTCTGCGTATTCTCCAAACATCTTTCCAAAAGGAACATATTAGTTTGCATTCCCACCAGCAGTGAAGAAATGTTCCCTTTTCTCCACATCCATGCCAACATCTCTGGATTGGGGATTTTGTGATGTGCGCTAATCCTACTGGAATTAGATGATATCTAAGAGTAGTTTTGATTTGCATTTCTTTGATGATTAAGGATGATGAGCATTTTTTCATGTGTCTGTAGGCCGTGCACCTGTCTTCGTCAGAGAAGTTTCTCTTCAAATCCCTTGCCCACCCTGAGATGGGATCACTTGTTCTTTTCTTGCTAATACATTTGAGGTCTCTGTGGATTCTGGTCATTCAACCTTTGTTGGAGACATAACCTGAAAATATCCTCTCCCATTCTGAGGGCTGTCTGCTTGCTTTACTTACTGTATTCTTGGCTGTGCAGAAGCTTTTTAGTTTGATCAGTAAGCAATGGTTTCTTATATATCAACCAAATGCACAAAAAAGAAAAGGAAAAAAGACAAATTGGAATTCATCAAATTTTGAAACTTTTATAAAAACAATAAAGTAATAAGACATCCCCAAGAATGGGAGAAAATATTTGCTAATCACATAGACTGTATAATAAGAGACTTGTTTCCAGAATAAAGGACTCTTACAACTCAACAATAATTAGACAATCCAATTAAAAATGACCAATGGATTTGAAAGGACATTTCTCAAAAGAACATATATAAATATAAATGGTCAATAAGCACATTAAAAAATGCTCGTCATCTTTACTCATTAGGGAAATGAAAACCAAAACTATATTGAAATATCAATTTATATTAAGATAGTTCTGATAAAAAATATTGACAACCACAAGTGTCAATGAGTAAATGGAGAAAGACACATACAACATACAATGTATGGAAACCGTCATGCTTTGCTGGGGGAATGTAAAATGGTGCCACCATTGGAAAAATGGATTGTCACTTCCTTAAAAACTTAAATACAGAATTTATCTTATGACTCAGAAATGCCGCAGGTATTTCTAAGAAGGAGAATATGTCCTGTCAAGAGAAAGGAAAAATATGCCCATACAAAAATATGCTAATATACATAGCATTTATATAATGCTTTATAATAGCTAAAATATGGAAACAACCCCAATGTCTATCTACTGGTAAGTGGGTAAATAAATATGGTATATACAATTCTGTAATAGAAAAATTAATTACTGATACATGAGTTACCCACAATCACAACCAAAGTCCCTCAGATACCTATGTTACTTTAAGCATGGATGAATTTGATAACATCATACTAACTGAAAGAAAGCTCGTTAAAAATAATGACCTATTAAATGATTCTCTAACATAAGAAAGTCCATAAAAAAAGAAGTGTCAATGGAATAAATAGAAGTAACCAGGGAATATTGTAGATATTAATGTAACTATATAAACACTCACTTCAAAAGTAAATGTAAATCACATAAAGACCCCAGTTAAAGAACAGATTACAGATTGCTTTGGACAAAAGGCACACCCAACTAACTGCAGACTGTTTAAAAGAAACTCACCACTTGTATAGAGGCATAGACAGGTTAATGGTAAAGAATGTTTTTAATGGAAGATTTTAATTTAAGATTATATAAATAAAATAACAATTTTAAAACACATCTAAAATTTTAAGACATATACCAAATTATACTTGTCAGAAATGGTGCAATTCCAACTTCTTAATATAGTCAATAAAATGAATACACTTGAGTCATATTTGTTCCATTTTTCAACTTTTATAATTTAGCCCAAATTCACACAGAATAAAATTAACCAATAGTTACATGACGTTTAATCTAAGATGCTACACTTAAGAAACTAATTAAAGGTTTCTTTTATCTTTTTAAATTTTTTTATTAAATTTCTTTATCTTTACTTGTTTTTGTTTTTACTTAGTAACAGTTCACTTTCTTCTTTACACAATCTCAGAGTGATCCAACTGCATTATTTCCTGAAGACTGTATACCAAGGATAAAAAAAGCAAAGTATTCAAATATACCATGAAAATATTTAATTAATATTCTGAATGTAAGTCACTGAGAAATTTATTTCATAATACAACACTGAGTAACTTTTGTACACTATTACTATACACAGTGGATAGAAAAACGTACTTGAGGCCGTGCACAGTGGCTCACACCTGTGATCCTAGCACTTGGGAGGCTGAGGCAGATGGACTGCCTGAGCTCATAGGTTTGAGACCAGCCTAAGCCAGAGCAAGACCTCATCTCTAAAAACAGCTGGGCATTGTGGCAGGTGCGTGCCTGTCATCCCAACTACTTGGGAGGCTGAGGCAAGAGAATTGCTTGAGCCCAAGAGTTTGAGGTTGCTATGAGCTGTGACTCCAGGGCACTCTACTGAGGGCAACAAAGTGAAACTCTGTCTCCAAAAAACAAAAAAAAAGTACTTGCCTCACTAATGTTTGCTTTAATGTTTGCTTTAATTCTTAAGTTACTCAGAAGAAAAAAATTGATTTTTAAATGAAAGTTGAATCACCTTTTCCTTGCCATTAGAAGTATTTATGTTTTTCTTTTTAGATAAGATTTGGTATTGGATAAATTTGACAGCATGGCAAAAATAAATTACTAAATCTTCACTTTCCTTGACCTATTCCTGAGTGGGTGTTTCTAAATGGGAGGAAAAAATGGACTACAAATAAGCAGCTATTTTCCCCACAAAGTAGGTTTTGAAAATTCCTGACAGTTGTTGTGCCCTTTGTGCCTTCTCATTTTGAAAATTGATTTTAGTTTATATATTCACTCTCTTAGATTAAAAAAAAAAAGACCCTTTGTTGAGTTGTTCAATCCTGCTAGTCCATTGAGTGATCAGTTAGCACTGAAGGAACATTTTGCATTTGTATGTTTTATTGAAAATGCTTCTCCTTTTCATACGGAAGAAAAATAAATTAAAACAAATCAACCTTATCCAAATATTTTTAATTCAAAAATCTCTGCTGCTGATATATTTATTTTTAATATTCACAGACTAACAGATGCCAGTATAACTGACAAATATACTTGCTGTTAGGTTTTGCAAGGATTTACCCATCTAAAACACTCTGTTGAGAATAAAATAACTAAGGTTTAGAAAGAATTTCCAAATCTTTTGTGAACTCCCTTAGGCATGAAATATTTTTGTCATTTATTCAATGAGTCAAACTAGATATAGCTGAGAATTTTCTGAGCAAACAAAAAGTAAATATGCTTTGTTTCCCTAGGAAGTTTTTGAAAATGTAAATATATTTGCAGTAGTTTACCCACAATCACAACCAAATTTAGTCCCACAACCACCTATGTTACTCCTGACCAGAATGTATTAATAAAGAAACCATAAATGTTTTCTAAGTATGTCATAATAGCTTAACTTTCTTGATATGTTTTTGTTTTCATTTTCTATTTTATTTGCTTCTTTATTACATTTACCACTGAGAAAGCAGTGCAAATGAAAATAATTTACACAAGGTATAATGTTTTCATTAAAAATAGGGAATGATTATATGAAAATTAATTTTAAGGAAATGTTTTACTA
The DNA here is from genome assembly GCA_963574655.1 of Perodicticus potto. Classification (NCBI taxonomy): domain Eukaryota; kingdom Metazoa; phylum Chordata; class Mammalia; order Primates; family Lorisidae; genus Perodicticus; species Perodicticus potto. Next base: position 22,843 of record CAUYRH010021996.1, read on the forward strand.
AATTTTATGCTATTAAAAAAAATTATAGAGGAGAGGTGTTTTGTGTATTCCCATGGTGTGTGTTTATATTATCTATAGTTCTAGGAAGTACTTTAAGTTTGGGAAAGTATAAAGTCTTTCTCTATGGTCACAGAAATATCCATATACAACATTTTATAGCCTAGTATGAATTATACTAGCTTCAGTTGAACATACACTTAGGCTATTGTTATTGTGAAACTATTGATGAAACAAACCCTGTTTATTATTTTACGTAGTTAAGAGCTACAAATAGCCAAAGACTAACAGGAAATGTAATGTACAAATTTTAGCCACATCAAACTTTAGTTTAAAATGTTAACATTATTCTGAAAAGTGTCAATGTTGTTAAGCTAAAATTAACTGAGGTATATTGTTTAGTAAATGCATAAAAGAATACATGAAGTACTTGGAAAAGGGTCAGAAAATAAGTGGAATTGACAAATGATTCAGTGCTTGACCATGTATATTGCAAAGTAAATTAAAATACATATAGGTGTTCTAACCAGTCTATGCAACCCCAAGAGCCGAGCTATATAGTACAAGCTCCATGGCCAGCATGTTGGCCAACAGATAATGCCTTCCCAGAACCATGAACTGTCATGCCTATGGTTCAGATTTCCACCACAAACCTGCTAGTGACAAGCTGACCCTCATCACATACTGCCTTTACCTGCAGAGATGAAACAATCTCCTGTAGGCCAGGAGCCAGTGGTCATCACCTAGATAGCCTTACCAAACACCCACTGCCACCACAAAAGGAAGATTAAGCAAAGCAATCTCTTACAATTCCTGCCTCAGTGGAGATGGATGAATCTAGCCCCCTGGCCAAGTTTCCTATAGTGGTTTAGGGACCAATTCACAACTCCACATGACGATCCCTAGCACTGGCTCAGGTCCCATGACATACTCAGGGATTGATAAAGGCCCTACAACATACCCATGCACATACCAATGTCCCACAATTATCTTTTCTCCTGACAGCAGATCTATGATGTAATGTGGTGCCTTCTAAGGTCCCATGAACTTCCCAGGAACTGGGCAAAGTTACACCACCATCTTCATGGAAAGAGATTTATGAAACCCATTACCCAAGCTTCCAACACTGGTCTAGAGACCAATCTACCAATCTAAATGAATATCCCCCAGAATTAGTTTGGGTAGTGACAGCCACAGGCGATTGAGAAGACACAGGATAACAGCTGTGTTACAGCTTCTCAGTGCACCCACTCTTCTCCCACTGGGTCAATAATCCTCTAGAATAGTACTCAAAAAATGTTATCTAGGGACCTCTCATCCTTCTCACAAAGAAGGAGAATTCCCAGCAAAGGAGAACAAGTCCACTGCAAACCTATCACAATTGAACTACAAAAGAGGTTCAAGATGAGAAGAAATCAACAAAAAAATTCTGGTGATATGAAAAAGGTAGTATGACACCCAACAGGATCACAATAGATCCATAGCAATGAGTCCCCCCCCCCAAAAACAAAAATATTTCCAAATGTTAGAAATAGAATTCAGAATATGGATAGCAAACAAGATGAATGATATTGAAGCACAAATTGAAACTAACATGAAGAAACCAAAAATATATATATTTTTCAAGACATGAATGGAAAATATAAAAAAATTAATAAAAGACAATTTGTTGTAGAAAGGGTATAAGAGAACTTAAAGAAATGAAACAATAATTTACAAAATGCAGCAGTCTTCAACAACAGGCTATATGGAGCAGAAGAAAGAATGTCAGAACTTGAATACAAGTATTTCAAGCTAAACTACTCAGTCGAAGATGCAGAAAAAGAAATAAAGAAGAATTAACAAATCACTCAGAGAAATCTGATACTATATGAAACAAGACAATATACAAATTATAGGTATTGCAAAGGGAAAAGAATAAAAAGTAAAAAGCATGAAAAACCTTCTGAAGCAATAATTAAGGAGAACTACCTTGGTATTGCTAGAGATTCAGATATCCAGATACAAGATGGTCATCAAACACCAGAAAGATTAACAGCAAATAGGACAACTCCAAGTTATTTTAGTCATCACCTTGGTCAAAGTTAAAATGAAATAGAAAGTTCTACAAACTGGAAGATGAAAGCAACAACTAACTCACAAAGCAAAACCCACCAGACTAGCGGCAGGCTTCTTAGCAGAGACCTTGCAAGATAGAATGGATGGAAGACCCATTTTTAATTTTCACAAAAATAAAAACTGCCAGCCAATAATTTTATGTCCTGCAAAACTAAGATTCATAGATTATAGAGAATTAAAGACTTTTCCAGAGTTTTCTCCTGTAGGAGAGACAAACTTCTGCCACTAGAAATACTCAAAAGTGAATTATACTTGTAAAAGCACAATAGATACCGTCCAGTGCAAAAACCCAAAAGTTATAGCTCAAAGCTTTTAATAAAACAAAAACACAAGAGAGAAAACAAAACAATGTCCAATATGATGAAGAGAACAACATCTCACATATTTATATTAACTCAATGTGCATGGTCAGATATAAGAATGGATGGAAAAGCATATCCAATCATGTGCTGTTTCCAAGAATCACATCTAAACCACAAGTACTCACAAAGACTCAAGGTGAAAGGATGGAAAAACATCTGATATAAATGGAAACCAAAAGCAAGCAGGTTTATTCATTGTAATATGATAAAACAGACTTTAAATCAACAGTGGTTAAAAAGATGGCCATTATATAATGGTAAAATGAGCAATTCAACAACAAGACATAGCTAACCTAAATACACCTCTATGGAATGATCCTATATACACCTAACACAGGAGTTATAAAGAAAGTTGTATAAAGAACATTCTAGATATAAGCAAAGAAATAAACAGTAGCATGTTATTTGCTGGGTCTTTAGTACTCTACTGACATAATTACATAGATCATTGAAGCAAAAAATGAATAAAGGAACAATGGACTTAAAAAGGACTCTAAACAAAATGGCCCTAACAGATATTTACAGAATATTTTACCCCAAAACTACTGAATACGTTTTTCTCATCAGAATATGGGACATTTACAAAGATTGATCATATCTTAAGCCACAAAACAAGTCTAGGAAAATTAAAAAATAAAATCAAAATTATACCATGTATCTTCTTGGACCACAGTGAAATAAAACTAAAAATCCATTCCAGAAAAAAACACACAAAACTATACAAAGTTATGGAAATTAAACAACTTGCTTGGGTCAAGGATGATATTAAGACAGAAATCAAAAGATTCAACACAATCTTTCAAAATCTACAAAATACAGAGCAAAGACAGGAACAAAAGCTTTTCAGAAGAAGATACACAAATGATCAAATGACATTTTTTAAAAAGTCTCAGCATCAGTAATCATTAGGGAAACGCAAACTAAAACCATAATGAGATACAACCTTACCCCTGTCAGAATGGCCACTATTAAATAGCAAAAAGAAAGAAACAAACAAACCAAAAAACCACACAATAAATGCGGGAGTCTATGTAGAAAAAACAGAACACTTAAATACTATTGATGAGACTACAAATTAGCATAATCTCTATGGAAAACAGTATGAAGATTCCTCAAAGAAATAAACGTAGACCTATTATTTGATTCAACAATACCACTGCCAGGTATCTACCTGAAGGATAACAAGTACTTTTATCAAAAAAATGCTTGCACCTGTATGTTTATCCTAGCACAATTCATAACTGCAAAGATGTGGAATAAACCCAATAACCAAAAATTCATAGTTGATAAAGAAAATATGGTATACTCACATACACACACACACACCGTGAAGTGGGGTATTTATGGTCATTTACTCAGTCATAAAAAGGAATGATTGGAACTGGAGATCATTATCCTCAGTGAAATATTTCAGAAATGCAAAAACAAACCCCATAATCTCACTAATAAATGGGAGCTAAATGGCAGGTACACGGGCACAAAATGATATGAAGAAGATGGGAAAACAAAAAAAGGAGAGGTGGGAAAGGACATGAGAAATAAAAACTTAACTTTTGGGTACAATGAATGCTATTTTTTGATGAGCACATCAAACACCCTCACTTGAGCATGACACCAACTATCCATATAACAAAAACCTTTGTACTGCCTTCATATTTTGAAATAAAAAATAAGTTAATTAATTTAAAAAATAAATATAAATAAAATTCTGTTTTAGAATAGAGAGCTTGTATTAGGTAGGTAAATAATGGCTTTATAGACGTTTTTTTTCTTTTGAGAGAAAATTGTCCACTTATGATAAAAGGCATATTCACTAAGAAAAGCACATTTCCAATATGAGAAATTTAAAATAAGTCTTGACTCATCTAGTCAGGAAAATATTCAGAAATGTGATATTTGACTTCTGATGTTTATCAATATGAATAACACTTAGTTAATTAGCAACACTTAGCTTATATTCTCACTTATTTCCATGAATTTCTTCAACAGGAATAAGAAAAACATTCTTACAAAAACACCACAATTTGTTTTAATTACTCATTCTACTCATTTCAATTAGGACAGAAAGAGACTTAGAGATTTATCAGCACCTTTTTCTTAAGTATTATTTTAAAATAAGCCACAATAATGAAAAAATAAATTTATACTTTATATAGAGTTTGAAGCTAAATATCTAATATTCTAGTTTAATAGTCTTTAAAGAATGATTAAACATAGAGAGTGTCATTTCCTAATTTTTTGGAGTCAGAGAATGGAATATACATTGCAGATTTTGGAAATATCATTTCCAGAAATGCAATACAAGTAGGTTCTGAAATGGATGGGCTGGGTACTTTGTATTGGTGTATATGACATCAATAGTGAAAATGAGCTACAAGAGAAAGAATTCTGATATTCTTCACAAATTGGTATCAAAGTCATCCATTCCCTCTCCTGATTGTACAACATACCTACTTTAGTGGATAACAATCACCTCCATACACATGGGATTTCAATAATGCTGACAGAAAAGACCAATATCGGATAACAAGATGTCAATGTGCTTTCTTTACTGTGGGCAAACAAAACTTTGAGAATCAGATTGTTAAGTAATTAAACCAAGTACATGAGTTCATGTTAATTTAATACATGGAAAAGGGGTCAACCTGATTGTTATCTTGGGTTTGAATCACGCAGAGAGAGAAGCAAACTTTATGACCTGGGCCAAAATCTTTGAATTCTATAAGGCTAAAATAGTATTCAGTTATCTTGCTGGCTTTATTTTAATCCTAGGAAGTTTTAGAAAACAGTATATAGAGTAATAAAAAAAATTAAATCTATGATGCTTATATTTAAAAAACATTTATGCATAAACAATGTTTTATCACAATAATTATTTATATTCAATTTATATTTTTCAAATATTTAAAATAATTTTGATTTTAAAAATTGTGGTTGGGAAGGGGGCAGAGGCAAGATGGCTGACTGGAACCAGCTTTCCACAGAGGCTCCTGTCCAGAAGGAGAGTTAGGGACAGAAGTTTAGCAAGTAAGCTGATGGTTTAGAGCTGAGCCAAAAGAGAAGGTTGAAGAACACACATCAACCCTGCTGAGGTGAGCTGTGACCCCAAGGATATGAACAAAAGGTACAAAATCCATTGCCAAGTGGACAGGAGTCCCCTCCCCCATGAAAACGGCTCACAATATACTCCATACAAACAAGCCGGCAGAGTTCTAATATCCTCCTATTCTATCCTATGGGAGCAACCCTCTAAAAACCAGACATCCTTCCCCTACTAAGGTGCCATGGCGCTCTCCTGCCAGCCATAAAACTGTATAAAACTGTATATATTCTCTACCTGCAATTCTGAACTCCCAGCACTCCCCTCCACTCTCATCCCAAGGTCTGGAAGCCTGTCCACCATGGAGTCCAGATTCTTGGGCATTTTTTCAAGAGGTATGGACAAGGCATGGGTTGTTGCTGGTATGTGCTGATTCTGTGGCATGGGAGTAAAGACAAGATGGTCAACTGAGAGGAACCATACAGGAGAGGCAGTGCCCCAAGGCACAGAATACCAGCTGCATCAGCGGGAACAATAGGGCTCACACCTCTAGGGATATTTTGGAAGGACACTCTGGGCATCCAGAGGAAGCCAGGCATCTTCTCTGGTGGCAGCCACTGGCAGAGCAGATCTGGGGTGGATACGCAGGCCCTGTGAGTAAAGGGTATGCCTGAGATGGTACTGGCCTGGGTGGAGGGCAGGGACTAGAATACATGCAGAGACAGCAGACTCCCAGGGCAGGGCTGAACCAGAGGATTGCTTTACTGAGCCTCAGATGCATCTGGCCCTCAGGGGATCATAGCTGAGACAAAGAGGTGCAGGTAGAGGCTAGAACTGACAGCTGAGTGTGAGCTCTGACCATGCCCACCCCAACACAGACTGCAGCTGAGACAGGCAGTGGCACAGACAGGGGCTGAGTCACAGTTTCTGGGAACTCAAACAGCGTCTGATCCACAGGGAATATAGGTAGGACAGAAACAATTTCTGCGAAGTTGTTCTGTTCTGTCAGCAACATCAATCAGGGGTGAGACTAGAACTGAGTGAACTGCCCCAGCTTCCATTAAGCAGTTGAGGTTGTCAGGCCTCACCTCTCCCTGTGACTAAGGCAGGTGCAAACCCCTGGAGCATCTGCTCATTGGAGGGAACAGGGTCACAGCCCTATGGTGTTACCAGTGACTGGGTGTGACAGAGGTACAAGTTGGAGAAGGAGGCATCAAACTTCCCATCAATTTATTTGCTGGATGGATCCTTCTGAACACAAAGGAGGCATCAAACTTCCCATCAATTTATTTGCTGGGTGGATCCTTCTGACCACACAGAGCACTGGAGCAAGTCATACTTGAGCTGCCAGCAGACCCCTGCTGTCAAGTTGCTAGAGACCTTTTGAACTCTCCCCTGTGAGACTGGTGCTGATTGAGACAATTGACTTGGACCTCTTGAACTGGGCCAACCACCCAAGGACTACCAAAGTGGTGCCAAAAGTGTGTGGTTGTGGGAAGGTTTGATTTTCCTTTTCCAATTGTTGCCTATGGGGGGGGCTGGGTGACTTAATTGCTGGTATTTCTCCACAGCTGAGACTTAAACCCAGAGTAACTGATTCACTAGGGTAGGACAGAGACCAGCTGAAAAAAAGACAGCACCACTTAGCCCCACCACACCAAGCAGGTCTCCAGTTTGTTAGGCCATAGCACTGTATGGGTCCCTAGCAAAGTTCTAGGGGAAAAGTTATAGACACCAGCCCCAGCTTTTCAGCAAAAGGCTGGCTAATCACTACTCCTAGAGCCCTCAACCCAACTTCTCCTTATCTGCTCATCTGGCTAAATAGTATCAAATAATCATAGGGCAGGTTCAGCACAAAAACTCCAGTATGAATAAGCAAAGTAGATCAACACCCCCAAGGACACAACTGAAGATGCCATTCATAAACAGATGGATGAGATGTCAGAAATCGAATTCAGAATTTGGATTTCAAATAAGATAAATTGAATAGAGGTAAAGTTGGAATTAGAAATTCAAGGAGCATTTCAATACTTGTCTCAAGAATTCAACGAATTCAAAGACAAAATCACCAAAGATTTTGACACATTGAGACAAGAATTTGCAGCCCTCAAAGATCTGAGAAATATAATAGAATCCCTCAGTAACAGAATGGAGCAAGCAAAAGAAAGGATTTCTGACATTGAAGACAAAGCTTTTGAATGCTCCCAAACTCTCAAAGAGGAAGACAAATGGACAGCAAAAACAGATCATTCTCTCAGTGAGCTCTGGGATAATATGAAGAAAACTAATATTCGACTTATAGGAATCCCTGGAGGTGACAAAGTGGCTTCACAAGGCACAGAGGCTCTTCTTCATAAAATTATGAAAGAGAACTTTCAGGAAATGCCAAGACATTCTGAAATTCAGATAGCAGAATCAGTTTCAGAACCTTAGCACCACTCAACCTGAATAAGACATCCCCCAGACACATCATAATTAACTTCACTAAAGTTAATATGAAGGAGAAAATTCTGAAAGCAGTCAGACATAAGAAAACCATAACCTAAAAGGGGAAGAATATTAGAATGACTGCAGATCTCTCTCCTGAAACCTTTCAAGCTAGAAGGGGGGGGGGGATCATAGACTTTTAATCTCCTAAAACAAAATAACTTTCAACCCAGGATCCTGTATCCAGCTAACCTGAGTTTCACTTATAATGGAGAAATTGAATACTTCAATGACATTCACATGTTGAAGAAATTTGCCTTAACTAAACCAACGCACCAAGATATTCTCAGACCTATTCTCCATAATGACCAGAGCAATCCTCCACCACAAAAGTAAACTCACTCAGGAACTTTTGGTCAAATTCCAACTTCCACAATGGCAAAAAGATTAAAAATGTCCACTGGACTTTCAAAAAACTTGATTCCCAAAATTCTACCAGGCTTATCAATACTTAAAATTAATGTGAATGGCTTAAATTGTCCTCTAAAGAGGCACAGGTTGGCTGACTGGGTGCAAAAACTCAGGCCAGATATCTGCTGAGATCTGTGAATACAAGAATCTCATCTTACCTTAATAGATAAATATACACTCTGAGTGAGGGAAGGTCATCTATATTAAAGGCAAATGGAAAGTAGAAAAAAGCAAGTGTTGCAATTTTATTCTCAGATACAATAGGCTTTAAACCTAGTCACTTCTTATTTGCTAAGGGTAATACTCAATACGATGCAATTTCAATTATTAATATTTATGCACGCAACAAGAATGCACCTCAATTTATAAGAGAGACTCTAAAAGACATGAGCAACTTGATAGCCTCCAGCTCCATAATAGTCAGAGATTTTAATACTCCTTTGGCATTGTTGGATAGATCCCACAATAAGAAACTAAGATTTAAACTTAACCATTTAACATTTGGATTTAACAAACATCTACAGAACATTTCATTCTAACAAAACTGAATACACATTTTTCTCATCAGCCACGAATCATTCTCCAAAATTGATCACATCTTAGGTCACAAGACTAACCTCAGAAAATTTAAAAGAGTAGAAATTATTCCTTCTATCTTCTTGGACCATCATGAAATAAAAGTTGAACTCAGTAACAACAGGAATCTGCATACTCATACTAAAGATGGAAGCTAAATAACCTTATGCTGAAAAATAGTGGGGTCAAAGATGAGATTAAGAAGGAAATTACCAAATTTTTGGAACAAAAGAATAATGAAGACATGAATTATTACACCCTCTGGGATACTGTAAAGGCAGTCCTAAGAGGGAAATTTATAGCACTGCAAGCCTTCCTCAAGAAAACGGAAAGAGAGGAAGTTAACAACTTAATGGGACATCTCAAGCAATTGGAAAAGGAAGAACCTTCTAATCCCAAAACCAGCAGAAGAAAATAAATAACCAATTTAAAGCAGAATTAAATGAAATTGAAAACAAAAAGGTTATACAACAAATCAATAAATCAAAAAGTTGTTTTATTGAAAAAGTCAGAAAAATAGATAAACCTTTGGCTAACCTAACCAGAAAAGAAAGAGCAAAATCTCTAATTTCATCCATCAGAAATGGTAAAGACAAAATAACAACAGACTCCTCAAAAATTCAAAAAATCCTTAATGAATATTACAAAAAATTTTTTTCTCAGAAATATGAAAATCTGAAGGAAAGTGACCAATACTTAGAAGCATGCCACCTTCCACGACTTAGCCAGAATGAAGTGAAATGTTGAAGAAGCCTATATCAAGTTCTGAAATAGCATCAACTATACAAAATCTCCCTAAAAAGAAAAGCCCGGGAACCAGATGGCTTCATGTCAGAATTCTATCAAACCTTTAAAGAGAAACTAGTACATATATTACTCAACCTTTTCCAAAATATAGAAAAAGAAGGAATACTACTGAACACATTCCATCAAGCAAACATCACTTTGATCCCCAAACCAGGAAAAGACCCAACAAGAAAAGAAAATTATAGACCAATATCACTAATGAATATTGATGAAAAAATATTCAACAAGATCCTAACAAACAGAATCCAGCAACATATCAAACTATTTATACACCATGACTAAGTGGGTTTTATCCCAGGTTCTCAAGGCTGCTTCGATATACATAAATCTATAAATATAATTCAGCACATAAACAAATTATAAAACAAAGACCATATGATTCTCTCAATTGATGCAGAAAAAGCTTTTGATAATATCCAGCATCCCTACATAATCAGAACACTTAAGAAAATTGATAAAGAAGGGACATTTCTTAAACTAATAGAGGCCATCTACAGCAAACCCACAGCCAATATAGTATTGAATGTAATTAAATTAAAATCATTTCCACTCAGATCAGGAACCAGGCAAGGCTGCCCATTGTCTCCACTGCTCTTTAACATTGTAATGAAAGTCTTAGCCATCGCAATTAGAGAAGAAAAGTGATCAAGTGTATCCATATAGGGTCAGAAGAGATCAAACTTTTGCTCTTTGCAGATGATATGATTGTATGTCTGGAAGACACCAGGGATTCTACTACAAAACTCTTAGAAGTGACCAAGGAATACAGCAATGTCTCAAGTTACAAAATCAACACTCATAAATCTGTAGCTTTTATATATACCAAAAATATTCAAGGTGAAAAACAATCAAGGACTCTATTCTGTTCAGAGTAGTGCCAAAGAAGGTAAAATATTTGGGAGTTTACCTAACAAAGAACGTGAAAGATCTCTATAAATATAACTATGAAACTCTCAGAAAAGAAATAGCTGGAAGATGCTAACAAATGGAAAAACATACCATGCTCATTGCTGGGAAGAATCAACATTGTTAAAATGTCCATACTACTCAAAGCAATATACAATTTTAATGCAATTCCTATTAAAGCTCCATTGTCATATTTTAAAGAACTTGAAAAAATAATACTTCATTTTATATGAAATCAGCCATAGACAATGGCTCAAATAGCTAAGACATTGCTCAGAAATAAAAACAAAGCAGGAGGAATCATGCTACCAGACCCGAGACTGCACTATAAATCGATAGTGATCAAAATAGCATGGTATTGGCACAAAAACAGAGAGACGGATGTATGGAACAGAATAGAGAACCAAGAGATGAACCCAGCTACTTACCACTATTTGATCTTTGACAAGCCAGTTAAAAACATTCAGTGGGGAAAAGATTCCCTATTTAACAAATGGTGCTGGGTGAACTGGCTGGTGACCTGTAGAAGACTGAAACTGGACCCACACTTTCACCTTTAACTAAGATAGACTAAGATTAAAGATTTAAACTTAAGACACGAAACTATCATAATACTAGAAGAAAGTGCAGGGAAAACTCTTGAAAAAATCGGCCTGAGCAAATTTTTTATGAGGAGGACCCCCCAGGCAATTGAAGCAGCATCAAAAAGACACTACTGGGACCTGATCAAATGAAAATTTTCTGCACAGCCAAGAACACAGCAAGTAAATCAAGCAGACAGCCCTCAGAATGGGAGAAGATATTTGTAGGTTATGTCTCCGACAAAGGTTTAATAACGAGAATGCATAGAGAACTCAAATGCATTAGTAAGAAAGAACAAGTGATCCCATCTCAGGGTGGGCAAGGGACTTAAAGAGAAACTTCCCTGAAGAAGATAGGCACATAGACAACAGACACATGAGAAAATGCTCATCATCCTTAATCATCAGAGAAATGCAAATCAAAACTCCTTTGAGATATCATCTAACTCCAGTAAGATTAGTCCACATCACAAAATCCAAAAACCAGAGATGTTGGCATGGATGCAGAGAAAAGGGAACACTTCTACACTGCTGGTGGGAATACAAACTAATATGTTCCTTTCGGAAAGATGTTTGGAGAACACATAGAGATCTAAAAATAGACCTGCCATTCAATCCTATAATTCCTCTACTATATCCAGAAGACCAAAAATCACATTATAACAAAGATATTTGTACCAGAATGTTCATTGCAACCTAATTCATAATTGCTATGTCATGGAAGAAGCCCAAGTGCCCATCAACCCACAAATGGATTAATAAATTGTTGTATATGTATATCATGGAATATTATGCAGCCTTAAAGAAAGATAGAGACTTTATCTCTTTCGTGTTTACATGGATAGAGCTGGAACATATTCTTCTCAGCAAGTATCTCAAGAATGGAAGAAAAAGTATCCAATGTACTCAGCCCTACTATGAAACTAATTTGTAGCTTTCATATGGAAACTATAACCCAATTATAGCACAAGAATATAGGGAAAGGGGAAAGGGAGGGGGAGGGGAGGGAGGAGGATGGGTGGGACCACACCTATGGTACATCTTAGAAGGAGACAGGTGAAACTTACTAAATGTAGAATATAAATGTCTTAACACAATAACTAAGAAAATGCCATGAAGGCTATGTTAACCAGTTTGATGAAAATATTTCAAATTGTACATAAAATCAGCACATTGTACCCCATGATTGCATTAATGTACACAGCTATGATTTAATAAAAAAAAAATAATAACGCAAAAAACAAAAAAACTTGTTTTTGGGCCTTAAAACTTATGTTTATCATGTTTTAGAAGAATTTTATTAAATGAATTTGTGATCATTGGTGTTTTAATATTAGAGATAATTTATAAATGTCAAAGCTATTATTTTTCTAGCTATATGATTAGTAATACATTTATTTAAAAAGTTTTAATAGAATATGTTTAATAAATGGAATGTTAAAATACTTGAAAAGGGGGGAAAGAAATTTAATGAAACTGACAAATAACCCAATGCGTAACCATGTATAGCCCAAAAGAAATTAAATACAAACATAATTTTGGGTTGGAATGAAGAACCTATATTAAAGTAAGTAAATAATAACTTTCTGTCCTTTCTTTTCTTTTTAGAAAAAAACAGTCCATCTAAGAAAAGGTTTCCAGGCTCGGCGCCTGTGGCTCAACGGGCTAAGGTGCCAACCATGTACACCTGAGCTGGCGGGTTCGAATCCAGCCTGGGCCGCCAAACAACAATGGTGGCTGCAACCAAAAAATGGCCGGGCGTTGTGGCAGGTGCCTGTAGTCCCAGCTACTTGGGAAGCGGAAGCAAGAGACTCGCTTGAGCCCAGGAATTGGAGGTTGCTGTGAGCTGTGATGCCACAGCACTCTATCCAGGGTGACAGCTTGAGGCTCTGTCTCAAAAAAAAAAAAAAAAGAAAAGGTTTCCAATATGAGAATAAACTACTAGATAAGTAGTTGTTATGTTGTCTATTCCTTTCCAAATCAATAAGAGCTCCCTTAGATACCCTGATATATTAAGAACAATATCTAGTATTGAAGAGATAAAAAATAAATAATAACTAACATTGGAAAATAGTTTATAAATTCACATCAGCCTGATCAAACATCTTATTCAAAGTTAAGTAAATATTTTAAAAATAATGAGAACATGGCCTTGGTGATGAAGAAGAACAATGTGGTTTTGAAAAAATTGCTACAAATATATTTAGCAAGTATTTGTTCCAAATTTATAATAGAATTTAAGAAGACTTGAAAAATATAAAACTGAAAGAACAAGACAGGAACATAGTAAAATATAGCCATTCAAACGGATATAACAAAACAGAATGAAAAGCAGCAGGCAAAAATAATATTTTATGACTCAGGAAATGATAATAAAGAAAAAACAATGATGTTTAAGTAATTTTATATTCAAAAGTGTGTAATCAAAAATGCCATTGTTATGAAAAGGCCAAATTCAGAAGGCTTTCAGATTACAAAAACAAGGTCAAAAACAAGATACAATCTGAGACAATTATTCATATTTGGAAAGGTAACATAAATTCAAATTATGGGTTACTGGTATTTTGAGAATAAAATAGATTCCTACTGATAATATTTAATGAAAATAATCATTTTCTGCATTAAATAAATTCCTAAATTTGAATATTTATAAGGTTTGATTCAGAGAAGATTGATGGTTACATACAAATCAGTTGGCCTCAGATTTATTTATAACAATAAATGTCAAAAAAAGGAAAATGTACATCTATCTGAAAAAGTTTCAGAAGTTAAAGAATTTATGCTGTTTTTTATTATGAGAAGAGAAGACAGTAACTTTCACAGATATGCAGGAGTCAGAATCTTTTAAAAAATTATAAAAATAAATTGCCTAAACTAAAAAGGTAACGAATTTATTTAAAAAATCAAAAGTCATGAAGTAATAAGTTGCAAATGACCTAGTGTTTAAAATAATACTTTCAGCCAAAAAGAAAAAAAAAAGAACTTAAGTTTTGACTAGTCTTAAATATCTACCAAGCTTCAAAAGTATAAATACCAGAAGAAAAAAGTAAGAAATAGAACATATACATTAATATGATAAAATAAGCATATTGGCAAATTGATCACATAATCAGCAAGGCCTTTACGTGCTCATTAGGAAACTCCCTGAGAATAACAGCTTGCTGGCAAAACCCATATCAGTTTCTGAAGCTGTCAAAGTACTACAAACTGGGTGACTTAACTAAGCGAAATCTATTATCTCACAGTTCTGGAGGTTAGAAGCCTGAAATCGAGGTATTGACAGAGTCATAATCCTTCTGAAACTAGCCGGGGAATCTTTCCTTGCTCTTCCTAGCTTCCGGTGCTTTGCCAGCAATCTTGAACTTTGCTTTGCTTGCAATTGCACAACTCTGACCCCTTTGTTGTCACGTGGGATTCTTCCTGTGTGTCTCTTCAGATGTCCATGTTCTTTTAAGGGACCACGTTATACCAGCCCAAAACACAGGGCTTCTCACAGGAAAAAAAAGAAAAAAAGAGGAAGTCATAGACCCTGTTTTGATTGCTTCCTCTTCCCCAATTGGTGACAAAGGTTATCCTAGGGTTATGGAGATCACCAAACACTTGATACTCAACACTCAATAGATGACATCAACAAGAGTTTATTAGTTATATAAGTTCACGGTCTGACGGTGGAACAAACCAGGGGCACATAGGGGTTACACTTGGGCACAGAATGAACAAGAAGGCTTTGTAGCAACAAGAGGGTGAGATGACCCCTGATTACTGCAGGAAGATGTGACTGACTTGTTTGAATAATTTGCAGGCTAACAGGGAACTGATGCCTATGACTCAAGGAGAAGCAGGCACTATTCCTGTTCCCATGATAAAGAGAGTTGTTTGTCTAGAAGACCTTATCCATGGGAGGAAAGTAGGTACAGTGATTTGCAGTAAGGTCCTTAGAGTTCTTCATGGTTTTACCAAAATGTCAATGTCAAAGGGCAAAATGTTGAATCTTAAATTCAGACCTTGTATCACATTGATACTTTGTTGCCCTAAAGTCAATTTAAACCTTAGCAATGATTGGTACTTTTAATTAGAGGAAAGGCCTTCCTAGGACCTGAAGTAGTCACTTGGACCAGGAGAGAAACTATAATAGTATAGTGAAATAAACATTAAAACCAGAAACTTTAGAGATTTCTTTTTTAACACCAAATAAAGGTGATTGAATACTTGTGTGGCATTAATGTAGAAAGTGCATATCCTAGGGAATTGAATTTATATTAATCCATGCCTGTGACAATAGTGACACCCACCAGGGGTCCAACTTGCTGCTTGTGTGCTTTGAGGAATCCATTATGCTCTCAATTAAACCAGCAGTCAGCCACCTAGAGGGGAGTGAACTTTCCATCTAAGGTCTTATTCAACGGCCCAACTTCTTGGATTCTCTGACATAAAATGTGTGTCTTGGTTACTATCAGTAAAGTTTATGACCCACATCCCCTTCTTCCCCTCTCTCCACTCCCTCATTTCCCTCACCCCCAGGTATTAGGTCATCTGTTGCCTTCATATTAGACTTGAGTACTTTGGATTCTTGCTTCTCCATTCTTGGGGTGCTTTACTAAGAATGGGTTCCATCTCCTTCCAGGTTAATGCAAAAGATGTAACGTCTCCATCTTTTTTAATGGCTGGTATCCATAGTATACATATACCACAGCTTATTAATCCATTCCTGGGGTGGTGGGCATTTAAGCTATTTCCACATTTTGGCAATAATAAATTGAGCTGTGATAAACAGTCTAGTGCAAATGTCCTTATGATAAAAGTATATTTTTTCTTCTGGGTAGATGCCCAATAATGGAATTGCAGGATCAAATGGAAGATCTAGTTTGAGTTCTTTGAAAATTCTCCATAATTCCTTCCAAAAAGGTTGTATTACTTTGCAGTCCCACCAGCAGTGTAAAAGTGTTCCCTTCTCTCCACATTCACGCCAGCATCTGCAGCTTTGAGATTCTGTGATGTGGCCCATTCTCACTGGGTTTAGTTGATACCTCAAGGTGGTTTTGATTTACATTTCTCTGATGATTAGGGATGATTTTTTCATATGTTTGTTAGCCATTCATGATGAACATTTTTTCATATGTTTGAAGCCATTCTTCTTTTTTAAAGAAGACACTATCTCTTGCCCAGTTATATATGGGATTGTTGGGACTTTTTTTTTTTGAATTAATTTGAGTTCTCTATACATACTAGTTATCAAGCTTTTGTCTGATTCCTAATATGCAAATATCTTTTCCCATTCAGAAGGTTGTCTCTTTGCTTTGGTTATTGTTTCCTTAGCTGCACAGAAGCTATTCAGTTTAATTAAGTCCCATTTGTTTCTTTTTGTTGTTGCTGCAATTGCCACAGAAGGAGATAAAATCTTTCCTCCGGCCAATAAGTGTTTTTCTCACACTTACTTTGAGGAATTTTATTATTTCATGTCTTAGATTTAAATTTTTTATCTATCTTGAATCAATTATTTTGAGTGAAGAAAGGTGCAGGTCCAGTTTCAATCTTTTATGTGTAGTTATCCAGTTCTCCCAGCACCATTTATTGAACATGGATTCTTTTCCCCAATGTTCTTGTTTGATTTGTCAAAGATCAGGTGGCATCTTTGGTTTCATCTCATGGTTTTCTATTCAGTTCCAAATGTCTATGTCTCTATTTTTGTTTTAATTTTGCTGTATTTTGACATGGGATATCCTGATTGCACCATTTGGCAAAGAAATATTTAAGAGAAAGGCAACTATTTAAGATCAGTAAGCATTGTCTATAATATCCTTTCTCTAGAATTAGTTGTTTCCCTCTTGCACAACTCAAGAAGAAAATGTATATCCCTAATTGATTGAAAAAAATTTTCTGGTTGTTGTTATGCTGGCCATAGGTAATTCCTTTTATCAGGGTACATCTATGGTTCCACATATATGAGTATGGAACATACATATTATAGACAAGACACATAGCTTGTAAACTCTAAATGACGACATACTTTGTCTTATAGTACCATACAAGCCTACAGATGATAGAAATATAAACAAACAGAACACTTTAATCCATCTTGATTTAATTTTTGTTGAGTGTTCAAAAATATGAATTCCATTTCATTCTTCTGTATAGAGCTATCCAATTTTCCCAGAACCGTTTATTGAATAAGGCTTCTTTTTCAATGCATATTGTCTCCTTTGTCAAAGATCAGTTGGCTGCATGTGGATGGTATTATATCTGGGTTCTCTGTTCTGTTTTATTGGCCTATGTCTCTATTTTTTGTGCCAGTACCATGCTGGATTCATTACTATAGCCTTGTCATATAGTTTTTATTCTGGTAATGTGAAAACTCCAGATTTTTTTATTTGCTTAAGTTTGTTCTTGCCTTTCAGACTCTTTTCTGGTTCCAAATGAACTGTTAGAACTATTTTTTTCTAGATCTGTGAAATATGGTATTGTTATTTTGATGGGAATTACACTGAATCTGTAAATTGATTTGGGCAGAATGGACATTTTAATAATGTTGATTCTACAGATGCATAAGCATGGTAAGTTTTTCAATTTGTTTGTGTCATTGGCGATTTCTTTCATCACTATTATACAGTTCTCTTTAAATAGATCTTTCATGTCCTTGGTTAAGTATATTCCTAGGCATTTTATTTTTTTTGTAGCTACTGTGAATGGTATTGAGTCTTTATTTAACTCTTGGCTTGACTCTTACTGGTGCTACTGATTTAATATGCATTGATTTATTAGCCTGAGACTTTGCTAAATTTATTCATAAATTCCAGGAATCTCTTAAATGTAAAGAAAAAAGCCATAAAAATTCTAGAAGAAAGTGTTGGAAAAAATCTTCTACAGTCTAGACAAAGAACTTATGAAGGTTGTTGCAATCACAGAAACAATAAATAAATAAATAAATGAGACTTGATTAAATTAAAGATCTCTGCACAGCTACAGGAATAATCAAAAGAGTAAATAGACAACCTATAGATTTGGAAAAAATATTTTCAAGCTATGCATCTGATAAAGAACTAACAACTAGAATCTACAAAGAATTCATGCAAATCAGAAAGAAATACAACCACCTCTTTAGGAAGTGAGCAAAAGACATGAACAGAAGATTTTCTAAAGAAAATAGACAAATGGCCAAAAAACATGAAAAAATGCTCAACATCACTAATAATCAGTGAAATACAAATTAAAACCACAATGAGATAACACCTTACACCTGTTAGACGGCTGTAATTGAAAAGTCTAAAGACAATTGATTCTGGCGTAGATGCAGAGAGAGAAAAGAACATTTGTACACTGTTGGCAGGTACATAAGTTAGTACATTCTCTATGGAAAACAGTATGGATATACCTCAAAGAACTAATAGTAGACCTCCCATTTAATGCAACAATCCAACTACTGAGTACCCAAAGGAAAAGAAATTTTATCAAAAAGACACCTGCATTCAAATGTTTATGAAAGCATAATTCACAATTGCAAACATGTGAAATCAATCCAACTGCTCATCAATTCATCAGTAGACTTAGAAAATGAGTTATATGTATACCATGGAATACTATTCAGCCACGAAGAAGAATGACTTAATGCCTCTTGCAACAATTTGAATGAAACTGGAGACTATTATCCTAAGTGATGTATCCAAAAAAATAGAAAAACAAACACCACATTTACTTGATATTAAATTAGAACTAACTGATGAGCACACATGTGCACAGAATGAGATAAAATTCAGTAGAAATCAAGCAGTGGGGAAGTGGGAAGACAGAATGGATGAAATCCTATCTAATAGGCACAATGAAGCCTCTCTGAGTAATGAGCACACTTGTAACCCTGACTCAAGCATTAGAAAAGGGATACATGTAATCAAAAATATTTGTCCCCCTGTAATATTTTGAAATTAAAAAAATTTAATTCCATACTGTACATTATGATATGAAATTGAAAAGTCAGGTTTCTCATTTTAAATAAAATTAATATTAATAAATATGACATTTATAAAAAGGGAAAGGAAAATGATACTTCAAACTATCTGTAAATCCTATAGCACAGAAATTAAAATTTTTTTTCTCTAAATAAGTAATACTGACTTAGTAAGCACTACTCCTCAATGCAATCTCGAAGTCCTATTGAAATAGTTTAATAAATAACTTACTTCAGGTCCTGTAAAAAAAAAAAAAAAAGAATATTTTCCAGAACATTCCTTCAAAACCCAGAAAATTCATACATGTTATTACTATTAATACTAACTTCAAACTTTGTCATTCACTCACATAATACATACTTATTCATTCTTAAACTGCAGTACATTCTTTCATAACTCAATAGAGCTAACTTACTGTTTTAAAATTGTCTTTATACCATATAAAATAGTTCTGTTAATTGAGATATTATAAGTTTCCTTTTGGAAACAACATAAAATAAATTAGCTAAGGTCAACCCTTTATTTTATGGTTTCTGTAAAGGAGAAAGAAAAATAATAGATTTTAATATTATTATCTAATAAGGAAACATGTGTTAAATATATTGCAGACTATATAACAGCTTCTCTGTTATTAAACAGATTATTGATGAAAGGCAAATTGATAGCTACAAAGTTGTAATTCTAAAGTAATTCTGGGGTGGTGCCTGTGGCTCAATGGGTAGGGAACTTGCCCCATATACCAAGGGTGGTAGGTTCAAACTGAGCCCTGGCCAAACTGCAAACAACAACAAAAAATAGTCAGGCATTGTGATGGGCGTCTGTAGTCCCAGGTACTTGGGAGGCTGAGGCAAGAGAATCGCCTAAACCCAGAAGTTGGAGGTTGCTACGAGCTGTGACGCCATGGCACTCTACTGAGGGCAATAGAGTGAGACTGTCTCTACAAAAAATAAATAAATAAAATAATAAAAAAAAAAGTAATTCTGATATACACTATTTCCATCATGATTTTTACCCTTCTGTTATTGACTCAGAACTTAATTATAAGTCAATGATAAGCTTTCTAGAAAAACTGTGAGATTAAGTTAGTCTTAGAAAAGTCTACTTCTATAAAATGACAGAAAGTCTAAATCTATAGACTTAGGGAAGTCTTTTTCTACTAATGACAAAATAATAATAATAAATTACATATAGAGAAAACATAAAATTCATATGAAAAAATTTCATAAAAATACTCCTTATTAAGTCTCTCTCAGAGATTTTCAATGAGACTTCCTTATAGGGAAATCTGTCCCAATATGTACTAATGAAGACAGAGTAGAAAACTTTTTAGAACACATATTTTTGTGTTCTGTTATTACCATAAATCAAAAGAAAAACATTAACTAAGAAACAGTAGTATTCTTTGTGTGGTATCTTCCTCTTTGAGATAAAACATTTGTTCTCAGCTAAGATAATCAAATTGATTTTAAGTACAATGTTAAAATAATACCCAATTATACTTTTTTCTTTGGCTTTTATGGCATGTTAATGGAAAGATTTAAAATGCTCCAAATTTCACTTTTTTTTACTTTCTCAAAGGGATTGCCCTTACATAGATTTGCTGTCGCTTGTATTTTCAATTGATCCTTCTCCACTGTTCCAAGCACATCAATGACAAACATGTTCATTCCCTCAAAAACTAAAGAAAAACTGAAGCATACTCCCTGCCAAAAAAGCTTTTATTTGTATCCTCTTCACTCATACATCTCCTCCTTCCTACAGACTCAATAATGTTTTATTTCTTTTTCTACTAAAATATGGTCAAGATATGAATTTTCTACTTCCTCCCTATATGTTGCATCTACTTTTAAAGAAAGAGTAAAATGTCTTCACTTTTTTTTCTGCCTACCCACACAATCTTACCTTCAATGTTCTTTTATTATTTTATATATCCTTTGTAAGATTAATATTAATGTTTTATGATCATAATAAATTCTATGTTCTATTGATAGGTTAAATCTAAAACTTGAAAAAGCAAATAATATTTACACTAACATGTTTATGGAAATGTTGCTCTTTACTTAATTTATTTCCTTTGCTAATTTTCAAACAATGCAATAGCTATTCCATTAAAGAAAATATTCTGACTGCTTATAGGCTGCCAGTTGCTCAAATATTTATTTTGTTTTCTATTTGTACCATAGCTTTTTTCAAGTTCCTCCTCCAAATCCCAGCGTCACGAGTATTTCATTTTAACATTGAAAAAATGTTATATCCCTTTTTCCCCAGGAAACCAATAATATCTAGTGCTCACTTATTCTCTTTGAGGGTTAAAATCCATGTGGGTTGAAATATGTCCCTTTTGGAAATCCACTGATATGATGTTTCAAATTTTACCTTTTGTTTTCTAGGTCAGTTGCAAAGTATCATCTTGAGATTTCTCTTCAGTGGACTTCTGTTTATTTTTAATTTGTTTTGTTCTCACAGTTGCTGAATGTAACTTTTCTAAAAAGAAAAGCTTAAGAGTTTCTAGATAGATACTTAGAGTATCTAGATATATTAGCTTTAAAAAACTAATAAAAAGTCTGACTGTTTACAGAATTTACCCTTAAAAATCATTTTCTTTACAAGACATATTGCAGCATCCACTGTATTATAGCATCTACTAATGCTGACAATTAATCAGATTCCACTTAGATTCTTATATCATTTCTAAGTTATCTCCTTTTCTGTCTGGAAATGTCAATTATATTTATTTGATCCTTTCTCTGAAATTTTGTAGTCTTACTATAGCCAAATCAAAGCTATTTTTTTTTTTTTACTATTTTGTTATTTAATTTCTCAGAAGTATTTGTCAGAACCTAACACTCCGTTTTTCTTGAAACTTCTATTGGCATTTAGGATGACATACATTGTTCAGTAAAGGAATATCAACTCATTTTAAACTAGGCTTACAAAAAAAACCCCTTAAAACTGTCAAAATATTATTGATACATTATTTCTCATTCCATAAACTTTGGAAGGGAGCCAGAAGTCAGTTGCATAAAAATGCTTAAGAACTTTTCCCAAATGCTACCACCATCAAATCAAGTCCTGACATTTACCTTCATTGTACTTTTTATTCATTTTTCTTCCACTTGGGATTGGGTAGGGATTCCTTAGAGTCCTGCCAGAAGGGGGTTGCTGGGGAAATGCTCTCAATGTTTCAAATGACTCAACATTTTGAGGGAAGCCTGAGCAGATAAAAACACAGAAAAGTTTCATGCTAAAAATGTTTTACAACAATTTATGGCTTAATAAGTTTTTCACATTTCTCAATTATCCTTGTGATTTTCACTGAAAAACAAAGAACAAGTTTCTGTCAATGTACTTTATCTCAGGTTGGCTTTCCAGAATTAGATCCTGAGAAAAAGATTGGTCTATTTAGTTGCTGATCCTGAAAAAAACATTTCCCAGAGAGTAAAAAGTGAGATAAGAAAGGTAAGTAAATAGTTCAGTGTGTTATCAAGCAAGTTACTATTGGGAATAATTGGAACCTAATTAGAAACAGACAACTTTGAGAGTCAGCGAAGAATATGCGCTTCCGAATAATGAGAGTGCTGCTATGTGAACTTACTAACCAATTCCCAGCAATCATCGGATGGGAGCTGCTCCCACAGTAGGGAAGAGAGAAAGTTCTTCCTCAGCACTTTGGTTCTTCCATGAGTGAAGTCCAAGTGGTCTCGGAGGGTTCACGTAGATTTTGCCCATAAACAGAGATACAGATGCTAGCACTTGGGACTCCAAAAGTTCTGCATTGAAATGGCAAGGACGTGGCAGGGGACCCAGCAACACCTGCTACACTGGGATAAAGACAGATCTAGAGGAGCAGTAATAGTATAAGAACAAGAGAGCTTTTGACTATTTTAACAATCTCTGCTTCCCAAATAACTTGCTTTTCTGGACTTTTATGATAGCAGTTCTCCTGGCTGTCTTGTAAATTCCAAGACTTTTCTTCAATCCATCTTTTTGATTTTTTCCCCCAGATTCATTTTTATTTTCATTATATATACACCACTTAGAGAAGATTATCTATTTGTATTATTTTATGTTTATTTAGCATAGCAAGAGAATTTGCACAAGAATCCTTTTGACTGAAATCCATATCCATGTATCTAAAACACCTACTCTGAATTTTCAGTTGAATATCTCACTGGCATCTCCAACCCAACTTTGCCCCAATATTAGAGTTATCACATTAAACTTAATATTCACCCTTTATGAATTTCTAATTCCATAGATATAGGGTTGTCAAATAAAATACAGAATGCCCAGTTAAATTTGAATTTCAGAGAAACATTGAATAATATGATACCTTAAAAAGTCACATGCATACTAAAAAGGAAAAAGAATGTTGTTTTTTAGAAGTTCAAATTTAACTAAATACCCTAGTTTTTTTTTTTAATTAATCAGGGAATCCAACATAGATATCTCCCTCTTCCTGGACGCATCTGGTAAACCACCAAATACTATTGTATTTACTTCCTAAATTATTCCCCAGTCCCCTCTTTCACTCTATGAAGCTCTGTTGCTACTCCCTTTGCTATAACTATTCTAATCTCTGCCTTGATTTCTTAGTGTCTTTTTGCATTGAAGTGCTACCAAAATTAACTCAAATTAGAACGTGTTACTTCCTTGAATAATACGTTCCTATGATTTCTAATTATACCTACATGCCAAGTTAAATCCTGCATTTAGCTTATGAAGCCCTGCATGGTGCATTCTCAGACTTCTTATGCAGCCTAATATTATATTAAATTCTTCGTCAGAAGCTGCACTGAAAGCAAAATGGACTTCATTTAATTTGTCAAGAGGGACACACTCTTTCCAGGCCTTCCCAAACATTGTCACTTTCTCAGTCTCTTTCAGATTGTTCACACAAGTTAAGTTTTCTAACACTGATTTCTTAACTGTTTCTTTCATTTTCCTCTTTGCCCACTTGCAGTTTTTATTGCTGTGTAGTTTTAAGTCTATAAGTACAAGCATCATTTCTTTTGTTTTCTGTTTATTGACATATCTAAATAAATATTTGTAGGATAGGTAAATGAATAAACATCAATATAGTGAATACCACTAACAACATGAAACTACTTCTCCTAAAACTTTATGCAGTAAGTTGCCTTTTTACTGCATCTTAATAATTTTTTCCCTTTTTTTTTTTTAGAACCTATACAGGTGAATAGACTTCCTGAAAAATCTGACCTTCGCATTTGCCCCAAGTCTGCCAATACTGTTTAGAAGAATAAGAAGACTTACAACCATGAATGGCCTAATTTAGACTGTACTTACCACAGTTAACAAGGAAAAGTATCTTCAGATTAGGCTAAAAAAGGAAAATGACTACCTTATTCATCCTTATTCATCGGACGTACAACCAAGTGTGAACTAGGAGTTAGAATGGAGGATATCAACTATCATATCCAGAAATGGGCAGAAACAATTGGTAAGCCAAAGCTGAAGTTGGATTATGCAGGTGCGGTTGGGACTGGTTTTGTTTGTACTGATAACCAGGTAGCATCTTCTATGCTGTTATTTTTCAATTATTGTAAATATCAGGATACTGAAAGAATACTAAACCAGCCAACCATCACAGAAGACAAGCTCTGAGTTTCTCAAAATAAATATTTCTTTCTTATTTTTAACTAATTTTAAAAAAGTTTTAAATATAAATTTCTGATACTTTATTTAAATTTTTTCTTTTCTTTTTTTCTTTTTTTTTTCTTTTGAGACAGAGCCTCAAGCTGTCACCCTGGGTAGATTGTTGTGGCATCACAGCTCACAGCAACCTCCAACTCCTGTGCTCAGGCGTTTCTCTTGCCTCCGCCTTCCAAGTAGCTGGGACTAAGGCGCCTGCAACAACGCCTGACTATTTTTTGGTTGCAGTTGTCATTGTTGAATCCAGGCTGGATACAAAACCACCCAGCTCAGGTGTATGTGGCTGGCGCCTTAGCCACTTGAGCCACAGGTGCCAAACCTAATTTTTTTCTTAATATCATTAAGTATGTCTTATCTCTTCAAAAAGACAGTGTCTTTAAAACAAAGATTTTCTTCCATAAAATCTTCACATTATAAATGTCATAGGATGGGCAGCGCCTGTGGCTCAGTGGGTAGGGCGCTGGCAGGTTCAAACCCGGCCCTGGCCAAACTGCAACAAAAATAGCCGGACGCTGTGGCGGGCGCCTGTAGTCCCAGCTACTCAGGAGGCTGAGGCAAGAGAATCGCCTAAGCCCAGGAGTTGGAGGTTGCTGTGAGCTGTGTGAAGCCACAGCACTCTACCAAGGGGGATAAAGTGAAACTCTGTCTCTACGAAATAAATAATAATAATAAATAAAAATAAATAAATGTCATAGGAGATTCACAAGCTTATTAGTATGTTTGTATCTTAACTATCAAAAATGGTTTAATAATTAGAGAGTGCTCTGTACAAGAAACAAAAATCTCTTTAGGGAGAAAGAAGGATTAATAGGCAGAGCACGGAGGATTTCTAGGCAATGAAAAGACTCTTGTCTAAAAATACTATAATGGTAGATACATGTCATCTATTTGTCCATATTTCTTTCCTTTTCAATGTTATATTGATCACCTTTGTTATTCAATTAAACTGAGTTTCCTTTTTAAAAATTGTAATCAAAAGGGTAAGAAAGCAAACCACAGATGAAAAGAGTATGTCTGCAAAAAACTTATATAACAAAGGACTACTATCTAACCTATAAAAAGAATTATTAAAAAAAACAATTAAAAAAAGAACCAAATAATACAAAGTGAAGCACCATGAAAAGAACACCAAAGACGAGTATGATTATTAAAAATAAAAATAATGAGCCAAATCTCTAAACAGATGCCTCACCAAAGACAATACACAATGGCAAAGATGTATGTTAAGCATATAAAATGACCTATGATAAACATTGTGGGTCATTAGAGAATTGTGAATTACAACAGTAACGAGATACCACTATATACCTTCTAGAATGGCCAACATCCAGAACACTTACAACACCAAATGCTGATGGGATATCGCACAAGGAAGTCTCATTCATGCAGGCAACAGTTGGAAGACAGTTGGCAGTTTCTTATAGAACTAAGCACATGTTTACCACATAATCTGTTAATCTCAGTCTTGGTATCTACCCAAAAGAATTGAAAATGTAGGCCTATAAATAAAACCTCCATGTGGACACTTATGGTGGCTTTATTCTTAATTGATAGAACTTGAAAGTAGGCAGGTTGTCCTTTGGTAGGTGAACTGATAAATAAACGATAGTATGTGCAGTAAAATTGAATACTATTAAGCAATAAAGAAGAACGAGCTATCAGCCTAGACATAGATGGGGGAAACTTAAATGATACTAAACAAAAGAGGCCAGTCCTAAAGGGCTATATATACTGAGTGATTCCAACAATACGATAGTTTGGTAAAAGGAAGACTATGGAGACAGTAAAAAGATAGTGGTTTCTAGGGACAGGGAGAGAGAGAATGAGAAAGGGCCTAGCACAGAAGCAGCTTCGGCCAATAGAAATACTCTGCATGATGCTAATGATGGACACATGTCTTTATACATTTATTCAAATCTGTAGAATTTACAACAGCAAGAGAGGATCCTAATGTAAACTAAGGACCACAGGTGGTAAGAATGTGTCAATTGGGGCTTGACTATAGCAAACGTGCTGCCCTGATGTAGGATGTTGGTGGTGGGGGTGGCGAGCAATGGGAACAGGAGATGGATGAGAACTCTCTACTTTCTGCTCAATTTTGCTGCCAAATAAAGCTGCTATAAAAATAAAGTCTACTATGCACCACAAGTGTGATCTCACCCTTTGTCCTCTCTCCCCCGACCCTCTCCCTCCCCTTCCCTCCCTCTTCCCTTTCCCCGTCTTCTTGTGCAATAATTGGGTTGTAGCCTTCACTTGAAAGATATAAATTTGCTTCATATTAGGGGTGTATACATTGGATACTTTTTCTTCCATTCTAGAGATACTTTGCTACGAAGAACATGTTCCAGTTCCATCCATGTAAATATGAAAGAGGAAAAGTCAGCATCTTTCTTTAAAGCTGCATAAAGGTCCATGGTATGCATGTACCACAGTTTATTAATCCATTCGTGGATCGATATTTGAAGGGTCAGGAGAAAACTTCTAAATACAGATCAAAAATGTTTTCACATAGTAAATGAGAAAAATCTCATGAATGTTATGTCAATCAGGTTGATAAAAATATCTCAGATCGTATGTGAAACCCGCACACTGTACCCCATGATTGAATTATTGTACACAGCTATGAGTCAATTAAAAAAAAAGATAATTAAAAAAAATAAAGTCTACTCATTAAAAAAAAATAAATGAAGCACCATGAAAAAAAACACCAAACATGAGTTCGATCATTAAATAACTAGAGAGAGTTTCCTTTAGGATGCAATTAAACATAACAGAATCGAGGAAAATTTTATTGAATATAATTATGTTGAACAAAGAAGATAGATAATTGACATCTAATGGTAGATTGGGAAATATATTAACATCAAACATCATCTACTCAGTATT
The DNA here is from genome assembly GCA_963574655.1 of Perodicticus potto. Lineage (NCBI taxonomy): Eukaryota > Metazoa > Chordata > Mammalia > Primates > Lorisidae > Perodicticus > Perodicticus potto. The sequence continues at coordinate 50,627 of CAUYRH010021996.1, forward strand.
TTTCTGAGGTATCTTGGTGGTCTATTTAAAATCACAGCAGTGCATCCTGGGGACATTCTAACCAGTCATTCATTCCTTGGTCAAATCCAGCATTGTGAACTGAGAATTAACATTATTTTCTATGTTACTGGTATAACAATGAGTCTATATAATCACAGATAAATTCTATCTCAATGTTACTATCTTTATCAGTTTGAGCTTCTATAACAAAATACCATAGAATTGGTGGCTTATAAGTAATAGATAACTATTTTTCACAGTTCTGTAAAGTCTAATTTTAAGATCCAGGTACCAACCAGCCCAGTTCATTCTAGGGAGGTAACTGGTGGATTGCAGACTGTTAAATCCTCCTTGTATCTTCTCAAGATGAAGAGGCAGACTTAGTTTTCTGGTTTTCTTATAATTTCACTAATCCCATTCATAAGGGCTCCATTCTAATGACCTAATTTCCTTATTACCTCCAAATACTATCACACTGGGGACTAGATTTCAACCTATAAATTCTGAGGAGATATAAACATTTAGTCGAGAGCAATTAGTTTCTAGAAGATGGAATAATTCATAATACAACATAGATATGCCTATGTTTTTATGAATTTTAATTTGGTAACCTTGATGTTGACATGAACAGCACTGTTATCATGTCAAAGCTTTATGAAGAAAAGCTTTGGTAGGACACAGTAATATCTGATTTTTTTGACACATGGTTTTATCCACACTACTTACTTGTCTTTCTGAAATGAACAGATTTTATGTGGGAGGTTTTTTTTTCTTTACACTTACAGCGACTCAGGTTGTGGAAAAATAATGTTTATGTGAGCAGTTTGACTATGTTACAAACGAAAGAAAATTTAGAAATAGTTTGTATAGGGATGGAAATGATTGAGGAAAAGAAAGAATAAAAATAATAAATTTTTCTATAAAGGAGCTAAATTCCAATGCTCACATATAGATTGCAGAGTCTGGTGCTCTCTGTTATCTATTAATATCACCCTCATTTCATCTAACTAATATAATATTGATATTTTGTGCAGATAGTTGTATTATTTTAAGATCGAACAGCAGACCTTCATTACCAAACATCATTTGTAATAAGTAATGCTAATCGAATAAACCCCTCATTTTGGGGTAGTGTCTGTTTAAGATCACTTAAACAATGTTCTGTAAATGTTTGTTTCTATTCTTCTTGAGTCTAATCTCACTGTTTCCTCATTATCTGAATTACCTGCACCAGATCAATTCCTTTTATCCTGTTTGATCTAACTGGAGGGCTACATATTCATTAACGTGCCTTAATTGAGATTCTAGAAAGTGTCTTCTGAAATTTTCTTCTGTCCTTCCAATCCTTTTATCAGGGTACAGATTCCTTGTCATATATTTAAAAAATCATTTATTCAAAACAATGGAAGGGAATTGATGATGTACATAAATAGATCAAACATTTGATGTTTCTTCCTTGATTTTAAGGCTTTTTGCCACTTTTGTTGACCACACAATGTTGTAATGAATGGCAACCTGAAATACTGGACAGCAACTATTTTTCACCAACAACTTGATGAAAAATTAGACAATTAAGATTCAATAAGGGTTTTTTTGTACTTCAGCTAAATTCAAAGGAATTTCCAAATTGCCAATGACTAGTAAGTAAGGACACCACAGGAACATCTTTTAGAAAAGATTAAAATATTATGGTTCTGAGAGGAAGGAAGTGCTCCTCTGGAAGTTTGAAGAAGACAAGCATTATTCGAGTGGAAAAATTACAGCTATAAATGAAGTGGTCTTTCCCATAAGTTCTTTTGACGCCTATGTGCACAGTGCCACCAATAGGAAAGATGAGCACTATCAAATAATGACATATTTACAAGTCAAAGGGACACTTCCAATAATCTGGAAGAATATACTAAGACTTGTCAGCTGCTGTACCCTGTCCCCGAACCGTTCTAAACTCGACTCCTAATGTCAGGGTTGAAGAAATTTTATTCTGCTTTTTCTCAATTTTGGAGCAACATTCTTATATAGCTAGGGTATGATGTAGGGATATGAAGCATTTTCAACATGTCCCACAGTAAAGCACTTTTTATTGTGACTCATAATATGTGCATATACACCCACATACACACAACTGAAGTTAAATTCCAGAAAGAAACTTACCTTATGAAACGTACTTTAATATTTCACTTTTATATTCGAATTCATATTTTTCTGCTTTCTCACAAGTTCCATCACTTTTGTATTCCCATACAGCACACTCTCTGAGGGCTCCGGACAGTGCCAAGCCCATACTTAATTAAAAGACAATGAATAAATGTATGAATTGACCCAGCTGCTCAAGAATGAGTGGCACAATTCTTCCCATAAAAACCATTCTTTGAGTCTTGAAATACCTTACGAAAATAATTTAAAAACGTGAGCAATGGTGATAAAATTAAAGCTGTTGGTGTTTGCATACAAGTCTCACTGGAAAAGGAAAGCAGTGGGATAACTAGAAAGTGAAAGGGGGGAAATCAGTCCAAGAGCTCTCAAAGACAGCAGATCTACTCACTAGCAAAACATACACTTACCAATCTATTCTGTTTTCTTTTCCTGAGGTGGTTCGCTCTAATAGGAAGATTTTCTCATGCTACTCTGTAAATTATACCATGGAGACAGTTATGATGTTTCCGATGTCTGTTAAGCTAAGAAGCCAGTGGTAACAGCTCACAGACCACAACCTTGAGGAAAATGGTTTTCCTATTGTACATTCTAGCCAAGACATACCTGATCTAAACTTATATTCCAGCTAAACTTTTTATGACCTTAGCACTTTTTGATAGTGTTTTAAGACATACTTAATACTAAACTATAATTACTGAGTGTATATGTGTACACATGTATGCGTACATTGATGTGTATACGTGCATTTCAAAAAGAGAAGAATCATACACATTTTAATGTCATATATATTTTAAATATACTTTTAAAAGAAAATTGTGTTCCTCATTCTTTAAACAGTGAATTGTCACTTAAAACAAATCATCACATCATACTGCTAATATTTTAAAATGGAATATGATGCTTGCCTGAAATAGATGCTGTGTATTAAGTTATCCTTCAGTCCTTTAAAATCTGTCCCAAAGGGATAAGTTACAGACACTTACCACAAGGGGGCTCAGTAAGGGAGGGAAAAAGAAGGAACCAGAATATTTTAAAAACATGTGAAAATGCCATTTCATGCTTTAAAGATTTCCTGTCTCTCTCTCTCTCTCTTCTTCCCACCCCTTTCTCTTTCTGTCTTCTCTCCTGCTGCTGTAAGGTAGAAAATAAAAAGCAAAAGATTTTGAAGGAATTGCTAAGAGTTCTGGTTTATGCCTCCTGCTGACACTATGTTGCAGGGAATTCAATAGATTTTACTCAGGTACTCAGGGGGGTAACTTTTACAGCCAATGCAAATGAGTAGTACACTCATAAATGATGTTACAGATGCAGACATTATTTGTATAACTTCAAATAAAGTTAAAGGGTTTTCTGAAATGGAATGCATAGTCCCGTGTATTAGAGGGCTCGAGTCTCCTTTCTCTTCCTCCAGTCTTTTTCTCTTCTCTTTTTGTTCTCATTTTTTGTCTCTAAATGTTTGCTACTCTTTCTTCTCTTCCTTTGCCTTTTCCACTTCTTTTTTGACACTCTCTTTAGATAAAAATACTGTTTTTCATAGATAGCATGGTGTAATGCAATTCCTCCTGGAATCAGGCATTTTTCAGTTTGAATTTTAGATTTTTGTGTGACTTTGGATGAATTGCTTAACCTTCATGAGCATCAATTTCCTAATCTGTACATTTTGGAAACATCGTGTAGGATTGTGAGAGCCTTAAATTATATGTGTCAAACGTCTATTAGTCCTTGAAAAATATTAATTCCTTAATAAATGGCAGGTATTTTTAAGATTATAAGAGTTTTAAAGATTTTATGAAGATTAAATTATATTAACAAAATCTGTTGTTTAATCTAGCTTCTGTTATCATGCTTTGCTAATATTCCGATGTACAATATCTCTTTCCTACACATTTTTACTGATCTATGGGACCATAAACCTTTCAGCGTCACACTGTGAAAAATTATAGGCATATAAATAGAGTTAACTATGTATGAGCCCCACTAGACAGAATTTCTACCCATTTGAAGATTTTAGAAATAAAGAAGTAATGTTTGTTAAACCAGCAATAAGGAGGACCTGATTTATTTTACAAAATAAGGCCTTAAGAATTGAATATAAATCAAGATATATAGGACAATGATACATTCTGTATGATACTGAAATGGTACCTATGTGACAATATGTGTTTTTCAAAACCCAGAAAATTGTACAACATAAAGAGTGAACCTTAATGTAAACTGTAAACTTTGGTTAATGATATTGCACTAATATTTGTCCATCACTTACAACAATGGGTGACACCAGTGGAAGACGTCAATGGTAGAGGAAACTGTTGGCAGGGACAATGGGGGAGGGGAGGCAGGGATTCTCCGTACTTTCTACTCAGTATTTCTGTGAATGTAAAACTGCTCTGAAAAAATGAAGTCTATTGATTAATGTTTTAAAAACATATTCTAACAGGGGATGTCTAATATTTTTATTTCTTGAGAATAAGCATTAATTTCTCCACGTAAAACATTAACGTGAAATTTAGTCTGTAGGATTTAAATTGCGATTATATTTACTTGCTATTTAGGATTTATCTATGTTTCTTCACTATGGAGAAACAAGAATGCTTGAATGAGAATTGAGAAAATTTAAGAATTTCTAGCAGACAACCTGTAATAAGACATTCAAATACATATTTAAGTACTTACAAACATCATAAAATTTTTTTATAACTTTTAAGGAAAAATCATTATCCAGGAAGTCTTCTACTCTTAATGATATTTATGTATCATAACTTGAGGAATTGTGAGAATAAAATGCAATAAATTATTTTAGCTTTATTTAGAAATCATTGGTTTAATAATAGTACACTCCTTGAGTTATGTGTGTTTCTGTTTTCAAGAATAGTAAGATATAGCTGTGTTACATATCCACTCCTTTATACATATTTATATTGTTAATTAAAGAAATCTTATTATACACTGGTAAGTCCAAGGTCCCATTCAAAAATTCATAAGAGACTACTAATACTCTGCCATTATTTCTGAAACTAGAATTAACATGTGTAGTGAAAAATACCCATATTATTCTTCTCATTTTAAATCTGTTATAAAAAAATTATTATTATTATAAAGTTATTAAATCACCCATACCACACTTATAAATATTGTTAGCATTTTATTATTCCATGGCGGGAAGAGGGATGATAAAGGGTGAGGACATAACACCAGATTTGGCTCCATCTGAACTGGAGCCACATATTGTGTATCTTAATTGAGGTTCAAGATTAACTTTCCTAAATTGTAAAAAATTCATTATCCATGCAAGGCTATGAAATACAACACATCAAATCCATCTGTCTTTTTGAAGACTGTTATTAAGGAGTCTTAGTCTAGTATCAGGAATGACTTGGAAGGTTCTGGCATAAGCTTTCTTAAATTGTCTTTGTTTAGAGCTACTACATACACACTTTACATTTGTGAGTAACCAAGAACAAGAAATAAACATTGGACCAAAATATTTTATCATCTTGAATGCTAGTAAAGCTGTGCTGCTGCATTGCCAAACTTAACTCAAGGATCCACCAAAGACTGATTCTTCAATTTAGTAATAACCAGAGAAGCTAGGAAAAAACAAAAAACATAACTTGCCAAAGCATGCCTACTTAATTTTTAACCGAGGAAATCAAGGGCCAGACCAATCCCTTCATATAATCCATGAAACAAATAGAATAAAGAAACAGAGAGAGTACACAGACTGTGTTGTGTGTATTTTATAGTGTTCCATATTCCCCTATTTTTATGGCTCAGAGGATGTTAACTTCGTTCAGTTCAGAAGTCAGTTAAGTCATTCCTTTTCCCAAACCAGGGCACAAGCCAGGAAGGAGAAACACTTGACAGGAAGAGATAACGCCCTTGATCCAGGGCCATGAAGAGCCGACAGAAGTCTGAGAATAGAATCTTCTATCCAACACACTCTCGGTTTGATTCGATGTATTTTCTGTAATAATTTGTAATAATTATAGCTATCTGCCAATTATTTGCAAAATAAGATAATTTTTAAGTAAGTTGTTTTGGTTAGATGAAAAGCTATTTTGAATTAGGTAGAAAAACACAAGAAATAGATTAATAGAAAACATTAAGTTTGCTAAAATACGATTTGGGGGGATATTTCCTCATAAAATTTGATTGACCTTTGATCAATTAACACCAGAAAACACCTGGCAATCTCACTGTGTTACCATTGAATGTATCTCAGAACAGGGTCTGCACATATTTCACAATGACTCTTTGTAAATCACTTCTTCATATCTTTGCCTAATTTTAATACAGTGATTTCTTTAAAGGAATCGCTGAATTGGATTCATTAATTTTCCTAATATTTTCTAAAGTTTAGGGACCTTGTAGCTGGTAAAATTGCTTCTCCAAAGGGCTTCACAACTCATATCAGAAAAAATTGAAAAAAAAAAAAAAAGGTAAACTGGGCTGACTAGTAGTGTATATTTTGTTAAAAAGCAAATCAAAAAGGCCCAGACTATAGTAAAAAAAAAAAAAACTGCTATTAGATAGCAAAAGGTGTTCTCTTAATTTCAAAAACATTTTATAAATAGGCCTGAGACAAAGTTATAAAAGCAGAGATGGAAATGAATGAACAAAAGTAATATTGATAAAGAAATTACCTTATGATTTGATTAGAAAATATCATACACATATAAAGGAGAAGAGAGTTATGTTGGTAAAGTTCTCTTCCAGAAAAATTAAATATTATGTATACTTTCAGCCTGTTTAATTCTTTCTGGATTGGAAAGGGAAACATTATTTCTGCAGTGTTCCATGGAATCAAGATGTAGCAACAGGAGAATAAATGTTGTAGGAACATTCTAAACCTTTGCTCTATCCAAACTTAATTGAATTTAAACCTTTTTTAGAAGGAAACCAAACCATAGTGAGATGAAAGTGAATGCATGTTTTCAAGGGGCTTAATATATTTCCAGCTCCTAAATCCTATTTGTTTAAGCGTTTTACTTCAATAATTATTTTCAATATTGGTTATATACTCAATTTACACTTTCCTGCTGTCGTTATAGTTAATTTTAAGTAATTTTGGACTTCACTAACTTCAGTAATGATTAAAAATTAAAATATACTGTGAAATGTAAGGGTGGTGAGTTATTAGTATTCTTGAGTTAAAATATAATTTCTTTTAGTATTAGCAAATATAATTAGCAAATGCAAATGTTCATAAGTAACTGCAAACATAATAAACTAACTGATGACCTTCTGGGGATTTCCCAATACACATTGTTTAAATTTTTGAGAAGTTATGCTGTCCAGCATATCAAGAAGAAACAAAGCTTGATTTAAAAGGTAAAAAGCCATCCTGAAGGTAAAGAGTAGGACATTAATTGCTTGTAAGTCTTTGTGTTCAGGTGGATTGAGACAAATGATATATTTTAATATTTGTCACCCTAATCCTCAACAGTGGAGGTGGCACATAGATTACGTGCAAAGAATATTGTTCCATAAAACTTGTGGAATAAATTTTGTTTTTGCTTGGTAATTGAGTTTGTAAATGTGAACTGTGACTCATCTTCTTGATACGAACAGATTTGCTGTGAATAAGAATTAACCGTTTAATTTTTATAAATTATGTAAGTTCATGCACTTGAAATTTAAATTTCTGATTATATCATTATAAGCAAGTGAATTTAAATAGTTATAAAATAAAATTTTGAACCCAGAGATAGCAATAAGAAATGTTTACTGCGAAAGGGAGTTTTGTAAATGCTCACAGGGTGTAATTTTTCCAAAAACATAAAAAATATGGGTTATGATTTACCAAGGTCATCAATCTCCAGAACGTTATGCCCTTATGTAAATTACGACCTTTTTTACAATGTCATTTACTGTGGGGTCCATAAGAAAAGAAATTCTATTACACATATCAGAATTCTGTTATTGATAACTCTTTTCTGTTTAGGCTACATCTATACAGCACATAATCTAAAGGACTAACATGTTCAAAAATAAATTCACAGGGCATAAGTAACGACTCATCAGCTGGCCTCCAAAAATAAAGGGCAATAAAACTTTTTTTCTTGTGGGAAAAAAATAATTATATGAGGGCTGTCTGGAAAATACCCAGCCATGTAATATGAAAAATAGAGACACGCATGGCCGGATACTTTCTGGACAGTCTTTGTATTTACTCAAAGTGTATTTACATCATCGTCATCTGGCAGTGCTGATACTCGTGAACACTGTTTTTTCCCTGAAATATTTCTACATGATACAAGTTTGCCAAATAAGAGAATTTCACTAAAAATCTAGGATATCAAAAATCCGACACATGGGTTTCCTAGATGAATATAAGAGAAACTGATTTGATATTTTAAAAATAGCTTTGTTGAAGTATAATATTTCCATCTATAGAATACACTGATTGTAAATAAAGAATTCCGTTTTCACTGCAATAGTAGAGTTGCGCAACTGTTGCGCAAACGATATTCAATCATTTTGGAATATTTCCATCAGCCCCCCAGATTTCTCCCTGCCCATTTGAATTAAATCCCAGTTTGTATCTCTAGTCTCCGACAACTAATCAGTTGTTGTCTCCATAGATTTGCCTTTTCTTGGAAATGTACATAGGTTTAATCATACAGTATTAGTCTTTTGTGTCTGACTTCTGACACTTAAGAAAATATTTTTGAGGTTCATCCGTGTGCCGGGATGTTTCAGAACTTTCCTCCTATTCGTTGCTGAATTAGCATTCCACCATACAGATAAGGCACATTGAGTCGAGGGACATTTGAATTGTTTCAGTTGAGGCTATTAAAAATAATGCTTTTGTGAACATTAACACCCAGATCTTTGTTTGGAAGTAATTATTATTTGGGGGGTTAGAAACCTGGGAGCGGAATTGCTAAGTATGGGAAATTTATTTAACCTGTTATAAAACCTCCAAAGTCTTTCCCAAAATGGCTGTGTCAGTTTAGCAGTTCCCAGCTGTGGGTCGTGACCCCTTTGTAACAATGAAAATACACCCTCATATCGGATGTTTACATTCCAATTCATACCAGTGGCAAAATTACAGCTATGAAGTAGCAACCAAAATAATTTTATGGTTGGGGGTTATCACAACACAGGAACTGTGTTAAAGGGCCACAGCATTAGGAGGCATTAGGAAGGTTCAGAACCACTAATGCCGGAATCAGTAACAATATATGAGAATTCCAATTTTACCACAAACTCACCAATACCTCTTATTGTCTCTCTTTGACTATAACCATCCCAGGGGTATGAGATAGTATGTACTTCATTTGGGGTTTTATTTGTATCTCTCTAATAACTATTGATATTAAGCATCTCTAATGATATTAAGCATCTTTTCATGTGCTTACTGGCCACTTGTATATCTTCTCTGAGGAAATATCTCTTTAAATGCATGCCAATTTAAAAACAAATTGTCTTGTTAATATTGAGTTATGTGAGTTCTTTATATATTTAAGGCATAACAACTCCTTTATCATATGCATGACTTTCAAATACTTCCTCTCCAATATTTCTCTTTGTGTTTCTTGTTCTTATTATTAATCTACTCATTCTTTGTGAAACAAACATAAAGAAATTTTACTAATCTACAAGTGTAGAAGTAATTTGGAAGTCACCCTTGTAACACCAAAGTTAACTTATTGTTTCAACTTAAGTCCTTCAAGAGCTAAAATGTAAAAAGTTAAATAATATTGACATTATAAATACATTTAAATTCTTAAATCATATCTTTATGATTTATATAGGCTATGTGTAAGTCTTGAAATAATAAAAACAATTATGGCAATGGACTAAATTAAGGTCTTTGGGGGTACTTATTCATAAACTCTTCATTACTTAACTAAACAAATAATAGCAAACTAATATTAACACTTAATTGATCTTTATCCCAAGCATGAAAAGGCTAAGCAATTTGAAACCAAAACAAATAAATTAAAAACTGAAAGTGATTAAATCCTTTGCATAAAAAAGTATTAGTAATACATAGAATTCTGATGTTATGTATTGAAAAGTACATAGCTTTGTTGAAAGTATGGAACAACAGTAATATTCTTACTCTCCTGAGGCATAAGACACTTTAGGAAAAATAATGAGATTACTTAATAATATTGAGCATGGACATACTTTGATCCACATAGATTCTATCTCTATATTTAATCCCAGAAAACTCAGGAATGCTTATAAAAGGAGAAACAAGGATGTATTTCAACTCCACATAAGTAAACATAATGGATGTAAAGTCTCCATCTTTTCTTATATTTGAATAGTATTCCAGTCGGAGGGCCAGGGCGATTCATGGAAGAAAGAAGGGCAATTGGTGGAATCTCATCTAATGTGCACAATATGAGGGTGTTATAACTTAAACTTTACCTTGAAAGTGAGAACAATGTAACCTCATACTAATTTGAAATTTTAAAAAAGAGAAAAAAAGAAAAAATAAATAAATTTTTAAAAAGAATTTTAAAGAAAAACAAAATCTTTTTAAAATATATTGTTGATGTAACCTTTTAGAATTTCAAACAAATAATAAATATTAAATTAAAAAGGGAGAAAGAAGAATATCGATTAGAGGCTTGATCATAGTTTAGAACAGAAGACAAAAACTAATAAAAAGCTAAATTCCCTTGACAGTAGAATTGATAAATAACTTATATTATTCTTACATTCAGGATACTAAAGATAAATGAAAATGAAGGAAAACTACAAACACAAACATCATTTGAATAGAATGAGCCCTCACAGTGAATATATACAGTTTAATTCTAAAACTCTCACAACCAATAGCAAATATCTGAAAAAGCAGGGGAACACTAAGAAACCTCAAAATAGTAGCTCTCTTGGGTTGTGGGAGTGTCGTGAGCTGTTATTGCCTAATTTTCATGATTCCAAAAAAGTTTTGACTTCATGGTTGGATTATAAATGATACGTATTTGTTTCATTTTGAGTTCTAGGACTACCACAGGCAGGCATAGTTACCATTCTCAGTTTTGGAAAATGTAATTCCACTACATGTATATATAGACCCTTATAATAGTATGCCTCTGTTTCTCCCTCTTCTCTCTTATACGTCTAAATACTTATAAACTGCATGATATATTGTTGATTATACATTTATAATGAAAAAAATGAGAAGTATTTATTTACTCACACATTTGCCATTTCCTCATACGTAATACTTATATATTTAGCTATCTCTCTTTATGTGTCGCTCCTTATAGGTGTCTGCATTTTTCTGTCTATCAATCTATCCCCACGTTTCAACCTAGAGTCAAATTCCTTCTTTCTGGAGAATTTCCTTTAACATTTAATGCAGAGATAGGTTTTGCTTTCTGGTGAAATTTTTTCTAAGCTTTTGCTTCTCTTAACATGTGTGTTTCATCTTTATTTTTAAAGAAATTTTTTTGCTATACATAAAATTCTTAGTTGACATTTTTTAAAGTCTTTCTATTTACCTGGATGCCTTTGAAATATTCTGTTCTATTGTGTTTTGGCTTGCATAGTTTCTAACAAGAGGTCAATAGTCACTCACTATTTACAAATTCTGTACTAGAAAAGTCCAGGATCAAATGACTTACCTGCACAAATCATCCAAATTCCAAAACATCTTATAGAAATATTTCTGGAGGATGGGACAAAATATGGAAAATTTCCCTATGCTTTTACGAGTTAACAGAACCTTAACACCAAAACATGGAGAAACATTCTGAGGAAGGAAAATTAAGATCAATTTACCTCATGTATATAGAAACAAAATTAATAAATTGCACTGAGTAATTTTCAAAATATATAATATGTCACAACTAACACAAGGATATGGAACAACCCAAGGATGCCTGCTTTCACCATTGTTATTCAATATATGGCTCAGCGAGTAGGGCGCCAGCCCCATATACTGAGGGCTGCGGGTTCAAACCCGGCCCCGGCCATACTGCATCAAAAATTAGCCGGGCGCCGTGGCAGGCACCTGTAGTCCCAGCTACTTGAGAGGCTGAGGCAAGAGAATCGCCTAAGCCCAGGAGTTGGAGGTTGCTGTGAGTTGTGACTCCACAGCACTCTACCAAGGGTGATAGAGTGAGACTCTGTCTCTACCAAAAAAAAAAAAAAATGAATATTCTAAATTATTTATTCTACCTAGATAAATCAGAGAAGAGAGAAAGAAAGGGCGTCAAAGTTGGAAAGGAGGAAATCAAACTAGCCTTGTTTTCAGATAATGTAATATTATGTCTATAGAAATTCAAAGACTCTACCTAAAAGTTATTAGAACTGATAAAAAAAATCTAGTAAAGCTGCAGGATACAAAATCAACCTACAGATATTAGTAGCATTTCTATATGCCAATAGCAATTTGAAACCAAGAAGGTAACCCCGTTTGCAATAGCTATAAGTAAGATAATATACATAAGAATAAACCGAACCAAACAAGTGAAAGATCTCTAAAAGGAACACTATAAAACATTGATGAAAGAAATTAAAGAAAAAACACACAAAAAACGGAAAGTTATTCTACATTCATAGACTGGAAAAATCAATGTTGTTGATATGTCCATGCTACCAAAAGCAATCCACATATTAATTTTCAACTTCAGGTATTTTTGACATATTATAGATTTATGAGGACATATAACCCCAATATAAGTTAGAAGAATCTGTGTTATGAAGCTACAGGAATAAGAGTGTGATACTGGTAAAAGAATAAGATTAATAAATAAATAAAACAATAAAGACCTCTGAAACAGACCTACACATATACAAAAGAGCAAAGCCAATACAATGGAGATAATGCATCATTTTCCACAAATAAAGCTGCAACAAATGGATGTTCACATGCAAAAAAATTTAAATGAAATTTAAATGAAATTTTTCACAAATTTAAATGAAAATGGATCACAGACGTAACTCTGAAACATACAACTCTACAACCTCTAGAAAATAACAAAGGAGAAAGTCTAGAAGACCTGGGCTTTGGCAAGGAGTCTGTAGATGTAACACAAAAGGGGGATCCATGAAAAAAGAAAAAGCTGGAGTTCATTAAAATTAAAAATTTCTGCTTTAAAAATATCATTGTCAAACGGTGCCTGTGGTTCGGTGGGTAGGGCGCCAGCCCCATATGCTGAGGGTGTCAGGTTCAAACCTGGCCCTGGCCAAACTGCAACAAAAAATAGCCCGGTGTTGTGGCGGGCACCTGTAGTCCCAGCTACTCCCTACAATAAAGGGAGGCTGAAGCAAGAGTATTGCCTAAGCCCAGGAGTTGGAGGTTGCTGTGAGCTGTGACGCCACAGCACTCTACTGAGTGCAACAAAGTGAGACTCTGTCTCTACAAAAAAAAAAGCCATTGTCAAGAGAAAGCAAAGATAAGCTGAATGGGAGAAAATATTTTAAAAGACATACCTAACAAAGGACTATAACTCTCAAAACTGAAAAATAATAATGTAAACAACACTATTAAAAATAGACCAGAGACCTGAACAGATACCTCCTCAAAGAAGGTATGTATGTGCACACACATGCATAGAATAAGCATATGTAAAGATGTTGCACAGATTGCCATGGAAATGCATTAAAACAACAAGATGACACCACATGCCTACTGAATGAGCAAAAAAGGAGCACTGACAACATCACATGCTTGCAGGGATGTGGAGCAACCAGAATTCCCATTCATTGCTGGTAGGAATGCAAAACGGTACAGCCATCACAGAAGACAGTTGGGCAGTTTCTTAGAAAACTTGACATACTCTTCCAATACAATCAAGCAATCATGCTCCTTGGTATTTACCCAAAGAAGATAAAAATTTATGTCAAAAAAACAAAACCCTACAGTCTCACAGCTTTATTTATAATCACCAAACTTGGGGGCAATCAGTAGTTGAATGGATAAATAAACTCTGGTCCACCCAGACAATGGAATATTATTCAGTGTTTAAAAGAAATGAACTACCAGGCCATAAGAAGACAGAAAGAGAGAGTAAATGTATAGAGCTCAGTGGAAGAAGCCAATGTATAGAGCTCAGTGGAAGAAGCCAATTTGAAAGGCTACATGGTATGTGATTCCCACTCTATACCATTGGGAAAAGGCAAAAAAACTATGAAGACAGTAAAAATGTCAGTCAGTGGTTCCCAGGGGTTTAAGGGGCAAGGAGGGATGATGAAGAAGAGAACAGAAAATGTTTAGGGCAGTGTAAATACTCTGTATGATACTATAATGGTGGACACCTGTTATTATAAATTTCTCTGAGCCCATAGAAAGCACAACGATAATGGCATCATTTATTATAAATGCACCACTCTGATGGGGGATGCTGATAATGGGGAATCAGTGCTCTGCGGGGGGAAGGAAGTATGTGGTGAATCTCCATTATTTTCTGTTTAATTTTGCTATGAACTGAAAAATGTTCTAAAAACTAAAGCCCATTTTAAAAAAATACGGGCACTGACATCATCACATATCATGATTTATTTAAAGCCACTCTAAGTGAGTACAGTTTGGGTACTGAACAGATAATATTGCCAGTGAATTATAATAGAGAGTGTGATAACAGACAGCACACATAGACAGTCATGTGGCACGTGAATTTACTTGTGCACATTGTAACAATATGGAAATGATCACCTCTTTCTAATTGGATTAAATTGAATATTCATACAATTGTTATGTTCGAGCTCTATTATTTAAGAAATACATTTCCTAAGGCATAGCTGCCCTAGATAGTGGTGCCTCTGATGGATCTTACAAAGTAAATTGAAAACTGAAAATGGATTCACCATTTCAGATGCCCTTAAGAACATTTGCAATTCATGGAAGCTGGTGAAAGTACCAACATCAATAGGAGTTGGGAAGAAGCTGATTCCAGTCATCACTGATGACTTTGAGGGATTCAAAACTTCAGAGGAGGAAATAACTGCAGATGGGATGGAAATAGCAACAGAAGTAGAATTAAAAGTGGAATCCAAAGATGTGATAGAATTGCGCCAATCTCATGACAGTTTGAACAGATAAGGAGATGCCTCTTACGGATGAGCAAAGGAAGTGGTTTCTTGAGATGGAATTTACTCCTGATGAGGATTCTTTAAACATTGTTGACACGACAGGAAAGGAATTCTTACTAGAACACGACATAAACTTAGTGGACAAAACAGCGGATAGAACCCTTTTGAGAAGAGTGACTCCATTTTCGAAAGAACTTTTCTTGTGGGTAAAATTTTATTAATATCAAACAGTTTAGCATAATACAGAGAGGTCTTTCTTGAAAGGCACAGTCAATCAATGTGGCTAATTTCATTTTTATCCTCATTGGTAAGAAATAATCAGAGCCACCCCAACCTTCAACACCCACCAGCCTTCTCAGTCAGCAGCCATCAACATTGAAGCAAAACCCCCAGTAACAGATTATAACTTCCAGCAGCCTCAGATAATTATTAGCTAAAGTGTTTTTTAATTATTGTATCTATCTTTTTCTACAGAATGCTATTGTACATTTCACAGACTACAGTATAATGCTACAAAACTTAGATATGCCCTGGAAAACCAAAAAATGTGTTTGACTTGCTTTATGGCAACATTTGCCTTATTGTGGTGGTCTGCAACCAAACCCACAATATTTTCAAGGTATGCTTAATCAGAAATTTTATGAATATTAAAAAATAATGGCATAGATTAAAGTAGTAAAACTGAATAGTTATCAAAAATGAATGATATTTTTTTAAATAGATGAGGATGTTAAATTGTAACAATACAACTATACCGTTAATCGTCCACATATGATAGAAATTTTCTGAGGTGAAATTTGGTCTGAAATCCACTACACTATAAACTGACAGCCTTTGGAGTCAACAAACGAGGGACAGAAACCAGACTCCTTTATTTATGATACATGAGACCTTGAAGATTTCTCCAGTTTCTCAAATACCCTCACTTTCCTCATCCATGAAATTAGCATGAGATTGGCCACCAATGAGGTTCTCTCTGAGAGTCAAATGAACTAATGAACATATTTTAAGTAGATAACTAAGAGCAAATAGCAATCATGGTGCTCGACATGTAGAAACAGTCACTCAGGAACTGTGGAAGGAAACTGTTCTTCATTATCTCTTACTAGGAAATGACCCTCCACCAAGGGTTCAATTACATCACAACATAGCTAACGCTCCCCTGGATTTTAAACCTCAACTGAAGGCCTTCTAGCTCTCTTGATTATAAAGAAATTTATTGATATCTTCCATTTAGTATGTTTCCTACTCTTAATTTATAAATAACGATTAAGAAAAAAATTAATGAAAACTAAACAAGAAACTCTGGGCCTTTTTTAACTTGATTTTTTGGGTTTTTTTCTGTTTTGTTTTGTGTACCTTTTTTTAACTTTTCACTTAGGTCTTGCAAATTCTGCTACCTTTCCCTTCCAAAGCTTCTATTATAATTCTACTCATTTCCTTCACTATAACTACTAACTTTGTGCAGACCCCAAACACATTTTTTAAATCTTCATAGCAATATCTTGTCACTTTACCCCTTGATTCCATTACCAAAATAGCCAATTGTATGCATTTATTAAATTATATTTCTGACAACAAATAGGCTTTACATCTGTGAAAAGATGTACACCATGATCTCTCACAAAGTTCAGAATAAGTGTACTTATGAATATTATATCCAGTGTAACCAAAATCTGAAACAGACCTAAATTAACATGTAACTTTTCTGATTATACATAGCAATGGAAGCTTTTGAAATAGTACACAAGATTAGCATGATAAACTGCTCCAAAGCTTGATCATCATAAATACTAACTTAAATAAAACAATATTTAGGTTGTCAAAAATAGCTATCAAATGTCAATATGTTCCTGACAACATCTCTGATATGTAGTTCTGAACCATAGGTCATAACACTTTTTTTTTTCCTTTTGGATTAGGATTGTTAAAGAAATGGTAGTAGGCTGTGGACAGTTATAAGTTTTATATTCATTTAAATCATAATATCACAGAGCTCTGAAGAACATTATCTTTAATCTCTCATAAAACAAAAATTGATAACAAGGCTGAACAAATGCTGTTGGCATGAGTCTGTGACAAGGCAGCTTTGATTTACGCCGTGGCTTTCATAAGGTGCTGCCGAAGAAGATACAGTTCAATAAATTAGAAGCACGAGGAACTACAGTGAATGCCTGCCAGCTATGGGATGTTTACATGATTTACGTGCCCCAGCAAAGCTTACTAGAGGGATTATGAGAAAAGCTAATCATGAAATAACATTCTCTGATACTCTAGAGTTCAGAGTCAAAACCTAGAATTCACATGAGAAAAAATAGCCGCATTGAAATTAACCCAATACTACCCATTGTTTTGAAGACAAAACATGCCTCCAACAAAAGAAAAATCAAAGGGAATGAAATTGTCACAGTTATGGTTTGGCATTTTCTTTCATTAAGCTGGAACTCTTCAGAAGTCATAGGATGAAGAAAGGTAGAAAAATAGAGACATAAATACATAAATAATGTAGGTACATAAGTAGGTAGGTATCGCCTATAGATATAAATATCTGATTGTAACATTTTCAGCTTCTTTAAATCAAAGCTTTGTTCATTGTTTTCAGATCTTTTCTCTTTTTAAAATATGCATTTAATGCTTTAATTGTCTATCTAATACCACTTTATCCTTCATTCCACTAATTTTGATTTGCAGTGTTTTCGCTGTCATTTCTTTTAAAATGTTTCTCGAGAAATTTTAAAAATTTGACATAAAGTTAACTAGAAGTATTTTATTAATTTCCAAACAATAGGAAATTTTCCAGTTAAGTTCTGGCACTGATTCCTTCCTTCATTTTGTTTAAATCAGAAAAACACATTTTGTAATTTTACTTAAAGAGAGACTGTGAGCTTAGTTGCGTCATCAGAGAAGATAATGGGTCAACATTTTTTTTCTATTGTTACATGGCAATATTACCTCAAATTAGTAGTTTAAAAAAACACAATTATTTTTTACAGTTTCTGTGAATCAAGAACCTTGGCACAGCTTAGGAATGCCCTCTCCAAGTTTGTAATTAAGGCGAGAGCCTGGGCTTGGGAATCTCACTGGAATGTTTTACTAGGAAAGGATTTAATTCCAAGCTCATTCAAATTGTTGGCATAATTCATTTCACATTAGCTTTGAGACTAATGGTTGAATTTCCCTGCTGACTGGCTAACTGCTGCCGATAGTTCTTGCCACATGGGTTTTTTTAAACATGGGTGATTGCTTCCTCAAAGCCAGCAAGGGGGTGAGGAATTCCAGCAAGACAGGCCATATAATCTATATGGTGTAATCACGTGCATAGAATCATATGCATCTCATCACTGTTTCCATACTCTCTGGGTTGAAAGCAAGTCACAGGTCCTGCTCACACGCAGAGGAAGAGGGTCACACAGGTCATGAACACCAGGAAGTAAGAATTATGGTAGATAATGAGTCTTTCTGATACACTTACACACACAAACTCACTCAACCATAGTGTCTGCTTTACTTCTGCCTTACAAATATCACAAAAAATGTCTCTTGCAGTCCCGTTAATTCAAAACTGTTCAGGAAAGGAAGTCTAGCTTAGCTAAATTGGAAATAAAATTCTAGCTACTTAAATTGACCCAACACATAGGCATCACAGTTGCCTTTTACTAGAAGCCGTATAGTCTTAGCTTCTTACATGCTGGCTATTAACATATCTCAAATTAATTTTCATGTATCGTGGAAAAACATGATATATAGTGCGAAGTGGAGACTCACTGCCAACTGGATACCCATTTTCAACACCACCTCTAGAAGGGATCTTCGTATTCTTGCTGCATTATGTTCTTCTCTTATCAAGCCTCACTTAACTATATATGTTCATAAACTGCAACTTTTGGCACAGCAACATACCACATGTGGATCGGTAGTCACATATTGAGCTTTCTATCTTAGCTATGTCTACATACACAAACACTTCCCATTGTGCTACAATTACATACAGTATTCTATACAATAACATGCTCTACACGGTTATAGCCTGGAGCAACTGTGTACACCACATAGCCTAAGTGTATAGTATGTTCAATGTCTAGGGTTGTGAAGGTACATTCTGCGATGTTCACACAACAATAAAATCATCTCACTACAAAAATGCATTCTTGGAATTAAGTGATGTATGTCTTTATATCTAAATTCTTTATTCTGCTTCACTAATCAACATGTTTCTCTTTAGGCCAATGACATAGTTTCACAGTGTGGCTTTTGTTTTGTTTTGTTTTTTACCATTATACTACGTGTTACAGTCAGAGGGAGATCTCCAACATGATTTTCCTCTTGCAAGACTGTTCTGGCAGTTCTAAGTCTTTAATTTTTGCACAGATATTTTAAAAATATGTTGATTTCTACTTTTTAAAAAAATACTATAATTTTGACTCAGATTGCATTGGCTGTAAAGATCAACTTGGGAAGAACTTTGATCTTAATAACAGTTTCTAAATCTATGAATGTAATGTATATTTCCATTCATTTAGGTCTTCTTAAATTTCTCTCAAAAAGGAACTGTCAGTATAGAATACATGAATATTGATTGTAATCACTAAGTTTTCTGTATTAACCTTTTTTTTCAGAGTAACTGCAAAATAATTCTACTTGTTATAAATAGAAATTTTGTAGAATTCTTAAGATTTTCAATGTACAGAATCATATGACCTAATAAATACAGTTTGATTTGTTTATTTCTATAGCTTTCTGCCTTTTTCTTTCTTTTTTTTTTTTGGCAGTTTTTGGCCAGGGCCAGGTTTGAACCCACCACCCCCAGTATATGGAGCCGGTGCCCTACTCCTTGAGCCACAGACACCACCCACAGCTTTATGCCTTTTGTTAGTGTTTGTTGCCATGTGTGTTTATTAGAATTCATAATAATAGTCATCCTTGCTTTTTTCTCAGTGTCTTGGGAAAGCATTAATCTTTCATTACCACGTATAATGGATTAGTAGACATTATAGAGGATTCTTCTATAAGAAAAAGTAAGTGCCCTTGAGTTCCAAAGTTTTTACCATGAGTATTGAATTTTGTGAAATGTTTTCTCCATCTATTAGTCTCTTTTCCCCATTATTTAATTCTCCATCAAATAATCTCTTTGTTTAAAGTAATTAAACACAGTGATTAAACACATTGATCAATAAATTTAATTAACAATGCTAAACCAGGCAGTGCCTGTGGCTCAAAGGAGTACGGCACTGGCCCCATATGCCGGAGGTGGTGGGTTTAAACCCAGCCCCAGCCAAAATCTGCAAAAAAAAAAAAAAATGCTAAACCAACTACGTATTACTAATTATGTATGCAACTTTTTTTCTTTGAATATATTTTTCTAGTTTTGTTATCTTGGTTATTTATAACCTTGAAAGTGAGTACCAAAGAGTTCTCTCTCCTATTCCACTATTTGGAAGATTTTATGTAATACTGATTTTAATTTTTCTTCTTAAGTGTTTAGTAGAATTCACTTGTGAAGCTATTTGGGATTCAAGTTCTTATGGATTAAATGGAGGGAAATTGGGGGAAATAAAATTTTAATTTCTTTTTTGTTGTTGTTGTTTGCTACTATTCTGTTTAGATATCTTTTAAATTCCAAAATATTTGGTAAGTACAAATATTGTGTGACATGGATAATTGTATAATGACTAAGTTGGGGTTTTAATGTGCCTGTTTCAAAAATAGCGTTCATTATACCCAATAAGTAAGTCTTTATCCCTCACTATTCCCACCCTTCCCCTTTCTTGGTTTTCCATGTCCTTCATATCTGTTTGTGCCCATGTGTGCCTCTTCATTTGGCTCCCAATTATTAATGAGTACATAGGGTATTCCTTTTTCCATTCCTGAGATAATTCACTTAGGATAATGATCTCCAGTTCTATCTAACTTTCTGCAAACAACATTATTTCATTCTTTTCATAAGGTTGAGTAGTACTCCCTAGGGGGGATGTGTGTGTGTGTGTGTCAGAGAGAGAGGGGGAATGCATAGCCATTTTCCTTATTCACTCATGAAATGATGAGCACTCAGGATGATTCCACATCTTCACAATTACGAATTGTTCTGCAACAAACTTTTGAGTATAGGTGTCTTTTGGTAAAATGACTTCTTTTCCTATGGTCAGATACTCATTGGGATTGATGGATCAAATGATAAGTCTATCTTTATTTCTTTAAGGAATCTCCATAGTGTTTTCCAATGAAATTGTGGTAATTTGCATTTGCACCAGCAGTATCTAAGAGTATCTTTCTTTCTGCATCTAGACCGGAGTCTACTGCTTTTTGGCTTTTTACCAATGGCAGTTCTGAAAGGGGTAAGGTGCTATCTCACTGCAGTTTTAATTCTCTTCTCCTGGATGATCAATAATGTTGAGCATTTTTTTCTGTTTGTTACCCGTTTGTCTATCTTCTTTTGTAAAATTTCTGTTCATGCTTCACCCACTTTTTTTTTTTTAATAGAGACAGAGTCTCACTTTATCACCCTCTGTAAAGTGCTGTGGCGTCACACAGCAACCTCCAGTTCCTGGGCAGGCGATTCTCTTTCCTCAGCCTCCCAAGTAACTGGGACTATAGGCACCCGCCATAACACCCAGCTATTTTTTTATTGCAATTCAGCCGGGTCTGGGTTTGAACGCACCACCCTTGGTATATGGGGCCAGCACCCTACTCACTGAGCCACTGGCTCCGCCCTTCACCCACTTTTTAATGTTTTTTTTTCTTGCTTGTTTGAGTTTTTCATAGATTCTGTATATCAGCTGTTTGTTGAATGCAAGCATTTTCTCCCATTCTATAGGTTGTCTGTTTTACTCTGTTGTTTCCTTTGTTATTTAGAAGTATTTTAATTAAGTTCCATTTATTTATTGTTGTTATTACTACATTTGTCTTTGGAGTCTAAGTTATAAGTTCTTTGCCTAGGCTTGAAAAACTCTAGAAGAGTTTCCTTCTAGAATGTCTATGGTTTTATGTTTTACATTTATGTCTTTTATAAAAACTTTGTTTTTATTTCAAAGTATTATGGGGGTACAAATATTTTTGGTTCCATGGATCCTTTTACAATGTGTGAGTCAAGGTTACCAGTCTGCCCATCACCCAGATAGTGTTCATTGTGCATTAGGCAGGTTTTCACCCCTAGCCTCCTCCCACTTCCCCCCTGCTTGATTTCCGTTATGTTTTACTTCTCTCTAAGTGCATGTGTGCTCATCAGTTAGTTCCAGTTTAATAGTGAATACATGTGGTATTTGTTTTTTCCCCTCTTTGGATACTTGACTTATGACAAATGTCTCCAGTTCCATCCAAATTGTTGGAAAAGTCATTAAGTCATTCTTCTTCATGGGCAAGTAGTATTCCATTGTATAAATATACCACATTGTATTAATCCACTCATGAATTAATGGGAACTTGGGGTGATCCCACATCTTTGCAATTGTAGATTTTGCTACAGTAAACATTCCAGTGCAGGTGTCTCTTTGCTAAAATGACTTCGTTTCCTTTGGGTAAACACACAGTAGTGAGATCAAATGTAGGTCTACTTTTAGTTCTTTGAAGTATCCCTAGACTGTTTTCCACAAAGGTTGTATTAATACTAATTTTTCAGTCCCATCTACACTGAGTATAAGTGTTCCTTTCTCTCTGCATTCATGCCAGTATCTATTTTTTTTCTTTTTATTATTATTATTAAATCATAAAGAGGTACATCATGTATACATTAATGCATTTAGGGGACACAATGTGTTGATTTCATATACAATTTGGAATGCTTACATTGTACAGCATCTATTGTATTTAGAATTATTAATAAAAGACATTCCAAAGGGGTATCATGATATCTCATTTTGGGTTTAATTTACATTTTCCTGGTGATTAATGATGTTGAGCACTTTTCTATATGTTTGTTGAACATTTGTCTATTTTCTTTTGTAAATAAAATTGTCTATTTCCTTTTGCCCACTTTGATGGGAATGTTTGATTGTTTTTCTTACTTATTTGCAAGAATTCTTTTTCGTTTTTGGTTATTAGCCCTTTATTGGATGTACAACTTGTTTCTATAGGTTGTCTATTTGCTTTGTTGATTATACCCTTGGCTATGCCAAAGCTTTTTAATTTAATCAACTTCTATTCATTCATTTTTGTTGTTGTGACGACTGTTTCAAATTCTTTGCCTAAGCCAATATCTAAAAGAATTTGTCTAACATTTGCTTCTAGAATTCTTATGGCCTATTCCAATTTTCTATTCCTTATTCATCAATTATTTAAGCTTTATTTTCAAAGAAATTTCTCTATTTGATCTAATTTGTCAAATTTATTGAAACCTTATTGATGACATTTCTTATCTTACCATATGTAGGATGTCTAATTATGGTCTACCTTATAATCCTGATATTGGTATAATATTTTTATATTTAATCTTCATAATATTATTGCTTAATTCACCCTCTTCCTATCTATTTTATATTCTCATATTGTTACTGTTTCTGTATTCCTCTTTCTTTTTAATCAAGACTATCATATTTTTCTCATCTTTTAACTTTATTTTAGTCATTTTAGTACAATATTTTAGTTATTTCCCTGGATATTTCATAATGGATTCTTGATATTTTGGAGACTAACTGAAGTTAATGATTTTACATATCACAAAGGAAGAATTCTAAAATAGTTGTCTCTTTAGCTTTGGCCCATGCTTTATTTTATTGTTTAATATTTTTATTTCTACGTGTATTTCAGGCCCTAGAAGATATCATTAATTATTTTTACTTTATATATTAGTTTTAGAGTTGTTTATACTATTAATTCTTATTTAGTTTCTTTAAGTTTGTATTTATTTTCCTCAAGGTGCAGAACTTTCTCTAATATTTCTTGTATTGCTAATAGGCTGGTGTCAGATCTCTGTTTCCCACATCTGAGATTTTCTTCACCATTTTTTTAAAGGATATATTTTCTGGAAATATTCATTCTACATTGTCACATATATTCAGTTGGTTTAGTTTGTTTCACATATCTCATTCGATCCTTTCCCTTTTTATGCTTTTTATTTTCTTTTGTCTGTATCTTGAGTAATTTCCACTGACCTATACTTTAGTTCACTAACCTATTCTTCTCCTGCATTAAGTCTACTATTAATTCCATCTACTGACACAGAAATTTTTAGTTTTAGTATGTTCATTTGAATCATTAATAGTGGAATCATTTTGTGTAGATTTTAGTTCTAATTATTTTATAGTCTTTGTTCCTAAGGACATTAACTGCTTTGTCTGTGTGTTTGCTTCTATTCGTTTTTTCCTACTTTACTCATCAGTCACATTTTCCACCTTTTAACATGTCTGTCAAATATAGTGACTTGATCTCTTTACTATGCAATATCTGGGACACTCATATATGAAAGAAGTAAAGTGGCTACAGGTGACAACTCCCACTGGTGACTGTCTCATTTTCCATATGTCAGAAAAATAATGTACCAATATAAAACCATGTTTTGAGCTAGGCCAGAACTACGTTCCAGTATTGGTAAAAGTCTAACCTCTACTCACTTATTTTTACTACTCGAGTATGGCTCATCTTGGGTCTCGATTGAAAGCTTGAGGAATCTTATACTCTCAGCACCTCAGTCACTCTGTCTTCTATTATATGAATGTTCAGGGACTGGATTTTCAGCCTCTCCTTCACAGGTTCAAAACTCACATGTTTGCTTGCAGGTGTTCTTCCTCCACCAAGACTTTGTTTCCTACATATCTAATAATACTGGGTTCCCTCTGCCTTGCTAGCTCCATATCATCCATTTTTTTTCCTGAGGCCCAGAACTCACCTAATAGCCTCTTCAGTTGTACCAGATTAACATGGCTGCCAGCAACCTGCTTTATTTTACTAAGAAGTGAATGTTTACCACTTTACATTTAATATAACCTCCTATGCACTTCAGATTAAACATGCCATATTACTATGTACTTTATTCTGCACAATATTTCTATATCCTTTATTTTAAACCTATATTGCTTTCTTTTAGTTAAGAGGTATTTATTTAACGGTGTGTAGCTTTGTCCTCAGGGACATATGGCAATGTCTGGAGATACTTTTATTGCCATGATGCTATTGGCATCTACTGAGGAGAGAGAGAGACGAAGGACGCTGTTAAACTTCTTTAAATGTGCACAGGATAGTTAACAAAGAACTATCTGGCCCAAAATATCAATATATCCTAGACTGAAAAACATTCTGGTTTAACTTAATTATTTCTACCATTCCATTTTTCCCTTGTATATTATAGTTATTTTAATATTCTTTTATATATAAACCTAAATATAATGATGTATATCATTCACTTATTAAATTTGAATGTATTTATATCATTACCACTTTCTAGACAAAGAAAAAATGACCTAGAAAGTCTTTAGGTTCCTTTATTATACCTTGTCATATTTTGTGCAATTGTTGTACTTATCTTACACCCACATATAAAACTCCATAAGATATTAATATCTTGGTTTAGTTATAAATTTTTTCTTTTTTACCTTTTTAATCCTCTTTCTATTGCTCTGCATCGGTACTTATGTGCTACCCTGTGGATCATTGTGCGTCTGACACAACTCGCCTTAGTGTTTCCTTTATTGTATGCGCGTTTCTGATGACTACTCAAAGTTTTTCTTTGAAAACTCTCTAACTTGTCCTAATGATTGAAGAAATTTTGTTTGCTAAAACATTTTATGTTGTTATTTTATCATTAATTTAAAGATATAATTCCATATTTGGGGGTTTGATTTTTCTTTTGATAATAGTATTTTATTAGTAGTTGAGTTGATCCTTTAATAACATTCTTTTTTCTCTTTGTCTTTGGTTCTATACAGTTTCATTACACTATTCTTGGGTATGGTTTTTTTTTTTGGTTGTTGTTTAAACTTTTTTGTTTCTTAGTATCTTAAAGCTGTATTTTTATGTCTTTCATTGGTTTTTAAAACTGATGAAAATTTTTAGATGTTACGTCTTCAAATATGTACTTCTCATAGTTACTCTTTTCTAGGACTAGATATATATAAAGATATTGAA
Source organism: Perodicticus potto (assembly GCA_963574655.1). Taxonomy (NCBI): domain Eukaryota; kingdom Metazoa; phylum Chordata; class Mammalia; order Primates; family Lorisidae; genus Perodicticus; species Perodicticus potto. The sequence goes on from CAUYRH010021996.1 coordinate 76,835, forward strand.
TCTATTTTCCATGTTCTCTATGTCTCTTACCTTTTCTATCTTTATTTTTCATATCTGTGCCTCAAGCTTGTCTATTATCATATAATTTCACTTCTCTTTCTGATTTTATCACCTTTAGAATCTGTTGCAAAACCATTTAGTAGCTTCTCATTTCAGCTACTGTATTTTTATGTTTTCAGCAGCATAATTTCCATTTAATGCTTACTTTCAAAAATTTTATATCTTGTCATCTAATTTCTTAAATTTGTTAAGTAGTTATTTGAAATTCATGTCATACAACTCCATCTCTTTCCTATGATTTAATTTTTAATATTTTCTCTTGTTTTTTAATAAAGTTTTGTTTTCTTGGATGGCTAGTCATTTTTTAAATTAATTTTAGACAGTTCTGTATGAAAAATGTAAGATTCTTATTACAGTATCTCCTTAATATACAGACAGTTTTTTCTTCTTGTAGCAGACTATGTGAGGGGATGATAACTCTAATTTAATAAGGGCTAAACTGATTTTAAAAGCTGGCCTTCCGTCTCTGTGTGAGATATTATAACACGAATCAACAATGCTGCGACATTTACCTATTTGATTGCCCCAACTTGAACACCAGGGTACATAGAAACCATAAATTTCATTTATTCTCTGAGTCCCATGAGTTCAACCATTCAGCCTCAAGACTGAGTTTTAAGTTTAATCAAATCCATGGGGGAAATTCATATTTTTGAATTTTTTTTTTCTTCTCCAGACTCATGGACAATTTAACAATGTCTTGGTACTTGAAAAAAGATTTCTGAAAAAGAAAAGTTTTAATATGACACTTCTATAACCATTAGCATCCAATTTATGGATTTTAAATCCATATATATGGCATTTCTATTTTCCCAGTATTTAGCATTTCTCTTATTCCATTTTCTTCATATCTTCCCCTGCCTAAAACTTATATTTCCTCTCTCTTTCTCTCCCTCTCTTTCTCTCTCCCTCTCTTGATTGTTCTGACTCTCACTTTTGCTCCCTCTCCTCTCTCTCATCACAGTCTGCAGTCTCATCATCTCATTTTGCATTTATTTTACACATGAGATATTTTCTTGTTTTTTCTGAAATATAAAATACAATAATTTCAAATTTGTTGTTTACTATAGCAAAAAGTTCCTTTCAGAATATGCGTCTGTTATATATATTCTACATTAAGCCTATTTTTGCAGGTTCAGATTATTAATGTCTTCTTCAGCAGCCTTTTTATAATTTTAGAATGAGCTTTAATGTAATGAATATTTTATCTGAAGCAATGTATATAGTCTCCAAACTATCACTTTATCCTTTTTCATCTTAATTTATCTATACTAATTGGTAATATCTAGACAAAATTCTTTAACATTTTGAATATGTGACACTATTTACTCTTTAACAGCATTAATTAAAACTACCCCCAATTTTTGTACACTTGATTATCTTTATCAAGAGCTGGCATAAAAGAGAAGTTAAAAACCTCTGTTCAACTTTTAAAAATCTCGTACAGAAGAATGCATTATATTTCTACGGATAGAATCAGGAGTAATCTCAGAAAATCCTATCTTTTGGTTAACCTGATTTTTTACTGAATTTTTTTTTTTTGCATATTTTTATAGATTTGTCTTTTCTTTGCATGGTTCAACAAGTCCATTCCGAACATCATCTTCAAAAGATTGTTAAGAAGAGAACTCTAGACTCTTGGGAAAAAACAAGCTGACTGCAATATTTTTCCTTTTCTCCTGGACACCTCTATTTCTAACAACTTCCCCCACAAATATTTCATATGATTTTCAGATTTGTTTTTTGGAACATTATAAGAGAAAATCTTCTTGGGGTAGTTAGTCTTATGAGTCAATTTGGCTAGGTTATGGTGCCCAGTACTTTGGCTAAACACAGTCTAGATATTGCTGTGAAGGTAATTCTTAGATGTAATTAACATGTAAATTAGCAGACTTTGAATAAGCTGGTTACTTCTATAATGTGAGTGGACCTTACGCAATTAGTTGAGAGTCTGAAGAGCAGGTTTTCTGAAGGAGATATTCTCCTTAAAACTCCTACCTGAGTTTCCAACTTGCTTCCCTTGGAACTAAGAGTCAAGACTGCAATATCAACTTTCACCAGCATCTTCAGACTGATAGCTGGCTGTACAGATTTCAGATTTGCTAGCCCCCACCAATTACATGGGCTAAGCCAATTCCTTAAAATAAATCTCAATATACATATATCGATAGATAGAGTTATAAATACATTCTGTTGGCTCAGTTTCTCTGAGGAACCCTGCTAATATCAGTCCCGGTGTGAAAGACAACCAAGTGAACTAGTTCAGTTAGGAAAAGGAAAGATTGATATCTTTGAGGCTTAGTGCAGATGGGAGTTTAGGAGTTATGATTTTTGGGAAAAGGAAATAGGTATCTTAGAGGAGAAATTGCCCTAGTGGTTCCAAGTTCTGAGAAAACAACTGTGTTATGCCTCACAGAAGAGAAATTTCACGTCTAGTAAACGATACTTGTTTGAAAAATAATCAGCCAACTTTTCCTCTAACAGTGCTCTCTCTCTTCAATAGTTTTAAAATACTATTAATCAGTGGTATTACTTAAAAGAAAAAAACAACAAAAAAGAAACCTCTGTCTTCTCAATGCCAGAGGTATTACCATTAATACTGCTAAGACATAGAAAGAGCTGTCTGCACAGTTGAACACCTGGGCTGAATATTAAATGTATATATATGAAAGACTCCCTAGGGAAGATGAGCTTTTTAATCATAGTGTTTGACTTTCCATATCTGATTTCTTCCTTCTTATATGGCAGGAGGATGGCCTGAGCAGCGCATTTTTCTCTAATTTCTTGATAAGCGCTACTATCAACCTGACAGCCCAGACTGATTAAATATCCCTATTCACATGCAGACATACCCACTGCCTTTAAAAATCTCTGAGGCTAAAATTAAATGTAAATTAGCAAAGGCCCAAACCCCTCTGCAGCTTTCTTTTTAGACAATCATTGAAAACTACTCTGTGGAGAAAAGACAGCATCCTTACAAATCCCATTTGTTTGTTTTGATTTTATTGGTCCAGCAGAGGCATGAGAAAAGTAGTAAAATAGCACTATCGAAGCAAGCCAAAATTGAATTTAGGAAAAAGAATGTGTTAATAGAGACCCCGTAGGTATGGACTCCGAAGCAGGAAAGTTGAGAGTTTAGGGAAATAAGGAAGGAGCAGACACATCCATGAGGCCCCGTTTAGCAAATGCAAAATGATCTGGGAAGGTAGAAAACAAGGCAGAATGTCCGGCTTACAGCCACAGCACACAGATGTAAGGCGGCTATTATGGACAACATGGGGCTGGAGTCAAAAAGCTAAACAGTCAACACAATAAGAATGTATAACTCTGACCTGCAATTTTGATCGCCCATGCAGTAACAGAGCGCAAGAGGCTCTGTGAGCAACTCGGAGGTTCTGCAAGCTGGGATTTTCTGTAGGTCCCTACTTGTCAAAGTTGGTCTGAGGCTCTCAGGAGGCCTGAATTCAGAGAGAATGAAAAACTGGTACAGCTGGGTTATGTTGGAAGAACAGGTTGTTCAGAAAGACGGCTGGAGGATGGAATCAGGCCATTGTTAAGATCTTTTCAAAAATCTTTCTTCTGCTATTTTATTACTGAGACAGTCTGAGTTTCCAAGCTTCCAGCTGAGACTGATTATGCCAGAAAATCTTGCTGCATTTTGGTGACCAATTTACTTTCTAAACACTATAATGTATAATATTTCCATCCTTCTCCAACTCCAGACTTATCTTCTCGCCTTTCCCACATCTACTTGCAAAATAATAAAAATTTCCTTCATCTTCCCAACATTTACAAACTTCTCTTTCCTCCCCATAAAAGGGAGTAGTGTTAGAGAGGTGCAGAGGCTCAAGGTAGTGTCCAGAATAATTGAAAAGAGCAGGGAAAGTTTTTATAAGAAAAAGAAATTTCATTAACAATGCGCACAAGCTGGGCCTCATCCTAATGTGCATCCTGCAAGCTTCTTGGAAAGTGTTGTTTGGAGTATCAACACAAACACAACTTTAAGGAGTATCACCTGTTTCTTGGAAGTCCCCCAGGATCTTACTTAACTCTGTTCTCAAAACAATCACCTTCACGGTTTTAATCATCCTCATTCACCTAATAGCCTAGGTCAGCTTGATCTGAAACAATACATAATAATCTAACGATATCTGTCACCCACCCTGCTCATATCTAACTAACTACCTAACAGTATCTTCAACCTTTTCTCTGGACTCAATCCATACCCATAATCACAGAATATTTGTAGTATTAGTTTTCTTTTCTTTTCTATATCTCCAGTTTCACTCAATTATATGTTTGCCATTAGTACCTGAAAGTGCTCAAAATTTTCACACCTTGAAAAATACCCTCCTTTGACCCACTCCATCCCCCATCACCCGCATTTGTCATCTTTTGTTTCCTTCACAGGCAGAAATGACCATATACTCTCCTTTACTTACTTGAATCCCACTGCTGAGGGGTCCTGAGGTTTTGTTGGTGTTGCACAGTGTCTGGCCAGAAAAATTCAGGAATTCTAGAATCCTCTCCCATTTTGACACACCAATATTTATGAAGGACTTTTCAGAGCAAACAATAAGTAACTAATAATGTAGACATTCTTACTAAACAAATAAATTTAAGTAACTCAATTCATAGGTACAGAGATTAGATTTAAAACAATGAAAATGACATAAGTAACCAAAAGTGCAATGCCGATAAAAATAGGTCGAAGCACGCAATTCACGCATGTAGCATAAATGTTGCTTTCTGCCTCTACCCTAATCCCAAATTCGGTGATTTCACTGATTCCTTCTGAATTAAATCAGAAAGACTATTCTTCAGAATTCCGGATGGGTACACCAAGCTGTTTCTCAGTATCTTCTTTAGATGTTTCATTGGAACCTCTGAGTAACTTGTTAAAAATGGAAATTGTAATTCCCTCCGTACAGAAAAAGAAGATATATTCTCCCTCAGTTTCGTGCCCTGAAATTGTGAAACATGTGACAAGACAGATGCTTCATCCACCTGGGTCCTTGACTGACCACAGGCTAGCTAGATGGCAGTTAGGGTTTCCAGAGATGACAAGTAAAAATATAGCATGCACGTTAACTTTGAATTTCAGATAAACAATAAACACTTTTATAGTATAAGTGTATTTTAAATGTTACGTGGGAGATAGTTATACAAAAGAAGGATATTTCTGCGTATTTGATGTTCATGAGTGATTAGATGTCCAGAATTCTATCTGGCAACCCTATGTAGAACAAATATGTAGACTAAGTAAAAGTGAAGTTTGGTTTACATGAATCACTGATGTTTGAGGCTAATTTGTCACCACAACATAATCTAGCCTATCGCTACTAATGTAGCCACGGTCCGTCCGTTATGAAGGAAGGAAGTTATGATAGCAGTGCACCACCATTAAGAACGTTAGCAAAATAAGCAGTGCAGGCGTGGGGCAATTTGGGGCAATATGGTGCAAGGCACTACTGGAGCCAGGATGACTGAGCAAGTTGACTTCAATTCTGAGGACACGTGTGCTGCCAGGCTCATGAGCAAGATCACAGGAGAGCAACATACAGCACATTGTGTGTTTAGATGAATGAGTCGGTAAACATATTTCACACAGTTAGCCGGGATTCTAGAACAAGAGCATAGGAAAGGGGCTACAGACTAAAGCCGAATTTATGAGTGCCTGTGATTGTGTGTATACATGTGTTAGTTTCCTTGATTGGTTTCAGCAGTGGACTCACTTCTAGCATTGTTACTTCTCTTTATTTGTACTGCTTTCTCTATTATTATCCAAAAGAACCTAGAGACAACCTATTAAAACTAAGATGATCCCCACATTGCCACTGGTTACTGGGGAATATTAAAATCCTGGTACTGCTCCTATGAATCATTCTTAGGTTGAACCGTCTTAGAAGCAGATCCTGGTCTAAGGATGTGGGCACAAGTGATATTTTTAAAGGACTGCTCTGTAAGGTACCAGAAAGGAAGTGAGGGGGTCAGGGCAGGGAAATAGAAAAAGCCAAAGAAGAGCATGAAAATATGAGAAGTCACAACCTCGAGCTAATCCTATGGGGAACTCCAGAGTTTAAATTATCTCAAAATTGGCCCCACCTTGGTTGTACTTTCACCCCATAGTTTTCACCCCTCTAGTTTTCGGCTAGAGTCCACCTAGATTAATGAGAATGGGAGTAAAAACTACTTTGCCAGAGGAGGTGAAAAAGACTGAAAGTTTTAGAGGTAAGGCCACACTGGCTGAGCAGTTAAGAGCCTGGAACTTGGCATCCAGAGTGGTAAATGGTGCTCAGTCTGTTTTAGCACAAGGAATATCTAAATAGAAACTTTAAGTCTGAAGTAAGACACATTTATAATAGCATAGCAATTATAAAGAATCAGTAGATGCTTTGGACTGAATGTCGGTGTCTCCACAAAGTTCTTACGTTGAAATCCTAATCCCTAATGGCAGGATTTTGGAGATTGGGTCTTTGGGAAGTAATTAGGTCTTAAGAGTGAAGCCCCAGGATTGCATTAGTGACCTTATAGGGGGAGGCACAAGAGAGACAGTGCACCAGCCTCCGCCCTCCTTCCTATGAGAATGCAGCAAAAAGGAAGAAAAGGGAGCGATCTGCAAACCAGAAAGTGTCCTCTCACCAAGAACCCTGCTGTTCTGGCAGCTCTATCTCAGATCGCTGGCAGCCTAATCTCAGATCTCCAGCTTCCTGAGCTGTGAGAAATAAACTGGTATTTAAGCCACCTGGTCTATATGTTTTGTTACAGTGGTCGGAACTAAAACAATGTTAACCAATGGTGCAAAATACTCTTTTAGAAATTCAGCATGGTAAACAGCATTTTTCTAAAACTGATGTATAAATTCAATAAAATTTCCAATAGGATTAGAGAGGGGTGAAATTCATAAAATTAGTCTATACTTTGCTCAAAATAATTACAGTAGCATAAATAAATAAGACAATTCTGAAAAGGAAGATCTTAAAGACTGTCAGATTCAAAGACATTCATTAATAACAAATCAGTATGACAGTGGTCTAGAAAGACAAAAGGTTGATCAGAGATTGTCTTTAGCATGTTGATGATGAATCCATGGAGTATGGGAAATATGAGAGGAATGTCTGAAAATAAAATACTAAGGACAGAAATCAGAGAAAGGATGAAATGAAGAGATACAAGATAAGTTAATTAGAACAATTATAAGCTACCATTTATTGACAAAAAGGAATCCTATTCCACCATAAAATAAACATGAAGTATTGATTTAGCTACAGCATAAGTGAATCTTGAAAATACTGTGCTGAATAAAAGAGCTGCGATACAAAAGGCCACACATTGCATGATTCCATTCAAATGAAATGTCCAGAATAGGCAAATCTATATTAACAGAAAATTGATTAGTCCTTGCTGAAGGGAGGGTGCTGGGGTGGGAAAGGAGGGCAGAAATGGGGAGTGACTCCTAGTGGGTATAAGGTTTTGGGAGGTAGATGATGAAGTATAATGGAATTAGATGATGGTGATTAATGAATAAATTTATAAATTTATTAAAGTCCACTATATTGTATATTGTAAATGGGTAAACTTTATGGTACGTTTATATAAAACTGTCACTACAAATATTTACATATTACTCTTTTTCCTGTATTGTCTCCCAGAGAGAAAAATACAATTTTAAAGAATAGGAAATCAGAATAATTCACCTTGGACTTCAAGGGAGAAAAACATACTTTTTATGAATAAATGAAAGAGTAGAAGTTAAGAATTATAAATTATGTTGCACAGAGAGTGATCTCCCACTTTTCTAAACTGATTTCGGTGCTATGGTAAACATTAAAAATACATGTATTTTTCTGATATTGATGGGTCTCACACAAGGAAAATAAATACACATTGAGTCAAATTTTTTTCTTAAATTATTGGATGTTGATTTCTATTATGAACACAGATTCCTGTACCAATTAGCTTTCAAAAGTTCTTATTGTTCATAACGTGTAACTTTTTCTCCATTTATATATCCTTGAGGAAGAAATGATGGCCTATTATTTTAGAAGTGTTTAGAAATTTATTCTGAGAAAACCTTAACTAGCTTGAGTTAAACAATTATTTGAAGATTGCCCAAAGCAACCTTTATTTAGGTATATTTTTGTGACTCTAAACTCAAGCTATTGATCTGATTCTCTGTTGCTGTTTTTCATAAAATCGTGAAATCACTTGCTTTGGGGTCTAATTTGAACAACTGATTGACATTTTAATAACCATTCTATTTAAGTCAGTAAATGTTACTTAGTACGTTTTCTAGGCAGACATGAAAATTAAAAATGCATTCAGTTGGCTCAGTTATTAAATCTGCAAAGCCCTCCAACATGACAGAAACCAGAATATTTATCCGAAAAGATTGAGTGTCTTATAATCAAGTACAATGCCAAGTAATGAAACTTAGAATCCAACCAATTGTACTCTTCATATTCATGTAGATAAAAGCATAACTTAACCTTTGCACAGACACATACACAAAAATGCATTCTGTCTGGTAGAATCAGCATCTCTCCTCCATTTGATTGGATTTTAAAAAGAGAACATAAAATGAATAGCAACTCTCAATAGATACATCATAAATAGAACCCACCTTTATATGTAACCTTATTGTTGGTATTTATTCATAAAAGATAATGCACAGTTGTTTCTGCCTATTTTGGGTCCAGTGTTTTTGTTACTCACAGGCAGTGGGTAGCACACTCACAGTCCTCTAAAACTTCCTCAACCCATGATAGTCAGAATCTTTGAAATTACATGGATGGGAAAAAAGAAGGGATGTGGGTGCTTGTCAGGCAAGTGGTGGCACAGCATAAACATCTGTTGGGTTTTGTCTGCCAAAATCTCCCTACCCTTTGTTCACACACACTGGCTGGTGTGAAGACTAACCCAGCCTAGGCATTTTATTCAGGAAATCTGTGGGAACACCCACCTTTCTTCATTCCTGACACCAGTGGGGTTGGTTGCCATTTAAAAAATATTTATGAACAAAATGTATAAAATCATTCCATACATATTAATCTTGAATATTCTTGACAAACAGGAAATATGAGTATTTTATACGTCAATCAACACTTGTTTTGCCTCATCTACAAATTATCTAATCATAATTTAACAAATTTATTGGACTGTCATTGTGTTATTGATATTTAAGTGAAATGAATGTGTTACAAAAACAAATTAGTCTCTGATATATGGATAATATTTTTGCAATATAATTTAAAAATTGTTTATGCTCTAAAAGGTAATGGTTTATTTCTTTGACATAATTTTTAAAAATTTAGGTATTTTGATTTTTCTACAACTTGGGCGTGTCACGTCTTGATCTAAACAATCCTCACTAATCACGGGGTAAACATAAAGTATACTAAATTATCTTAGTTTTTATTGCTTTATACTTCATGATTAATATTTATGATCCATGCTGAATACATTTTAATTTTCTTTTTTTTTTTCTTTTTGAGACAGAGCCTCAAGCTGTCACCCTGGATAGAGTGCCGTGGCTCACAGCAACCTCCAATTCCTGGGCTCAAACGAGTCTCCTGCCTCCACCTCCCAAGTAGCTGGAACTACAGGCGCCTGCCACAACGCCTGGCCATTTTTTGGTTGCAGCTGTCATTGTTGTTTGGCAGGCCCGGGCTGGATTCAAACCCACCAGCTCAGGTGTACATGGCTGGCACCTTAGCCCGTTGAGCCACAGGCGCTGAGCCACATTTTAATTTTCTTAGGATAGGTATACAACTGTATAGACTTCTGTATCATCACCTTTTCCCCAGTGAATTAAATTGTAACCTTTTTTCAAAAGTTAACTTGTGTTAATATACTTACATCTTTTTTTGTTTTTGTCGAGACAGAGTTCGACCCTGTGCCCTGAGCAGAGGGCAATGGCGTCGTAGCTCACTGCAACCTCAGACTCAGGCTGTGGACATCCTGCTGCTTCAGCCTCCGAAGCCACTGGGATGACAGGTGCTCCTTGTGGTGGTCAGCTGGGTTTTTCCATTTTTTTCCATGAGTCAAGGTCTCACTCTCGCTCAGACAAGCTTTGAACGCCGGAGCTCAAGCAATCCTCCCTCCTCAGCCTCCCACAGATTACAGGAGTGAGCTCCCATGCCCGGCTGCTTACATCTTTTTTAAGGACCCTAATCTGCTCCAATGATGTATATTTAGACTTCTGCAAATATTATACAATTTTTATTATAATATGTTTTAATATCAGCTATGGCAAGTGCTTTATCACTATTTTCTTTTTGAATAAATTGGTAAGTCTCAGCCTTTTATTCTTCCACATGAAAATGAAGGTTCCTACCCTTAAAGTTCTGGAATTTAAATAGGAATTAGATAAAATAAACACATTATTTTCTTAAAAATTAACTTTTTATCTTATTCAGAATTTCTCTAGAGAAATGTGACATGCCTTTACGTTTGTTGGCAATTGCTTTGTCTTTCAATGAAATTTTTTAAAATCCCATCTATTTAAAATATGTATTTCTACAATTATCATTGAGTCACTTTCCAAATTTTTGATATGTATTGATTTCTTTAATGTATACAGACCAAGTATTTTTAAATTGTCAATTTTCTTTCCTGTTTATCGGGAACTATTTAGAATTGCATTTGCACATTTCTAAATGATATATTAATTTGTTTACTACATTGTTATTTATTACTTTATTTACAGAAGGAAATGTGACAAATTTTATGGAAATTCTTTAGAATTTGCTGGAACTTCCTTTTTGACCTATGACAAGTTCATCTGCAAATGAATCCATCCTTTGAGCGTAGGATTTCATATCATGTTAATCTATTTTATTGTTCAGATATTCCATGTCATATTATTTCTTTATTTACTTCAGAGAGATATATAACACAAAAAAATGTGGCTTTTGAATTTCTGTCATTCTTTTTCTCTGAACATGTTGAGGCTCTGTCTATCAGATTCATGATTTTCATACCTTCTTTTAGAGTTTATATTTTTTCTTTAAGAAATAATCTGACCATACGACCTACTAATTTTCTTCACATAAATATACTTGGTCAATTAACTGGATTAGGATTTTCCTAAAATATAATTTATTTATTTCATTCCATTTAAATGTAATGTTTAAATTTCACCTATTAAGAAGAGCATATGGCTTTAAAAAGATCAATTTTGTTTTGGTTTTAATCCAGTTAAATAATCTTTGAATTTACAAAAATACCTGACTTTTTTTTTTTTTTAGCAGTTTTTGGTTTAAGGAAAAAATAAGCAGAAATACTTAGTTTCCATAGACCCCCTCAAGGCACTGTTCCTACCCCCCACCCTCAACACAGTTTTCCTTATATTAACAGCTTGAAACAGTTAATATAATATGACTGATGAACAAAATATGATGCCATGGTTTGAATACGTCTCCCAGAATTTCTTGTGTTAAAAATTTAATTACCCTTGTAACAGTACTGGGAGGTGAGTCTCTAAGAGGCAGCTGTGTCATGAGGGCCCTGCCCTTTTGAGTGGACTAATGCCCTCATCTCAGAGTGGGTTCCGGACAAAGAGTGTGCGCTCAGCCACTTCCCTTTCATCTCAGGTGCTCCCATCTGCCTTCTGCCATCCACCCTGGGTGATCCTCGCCAGAGGCTGCTGCTATGGTCTCGGAAGTCCCAGCCTCCAGAACTGTGAGAAACAATTTTTTCTTTATAAATTACCCACTTTTTGGTATTCACTTCTAGCAGCAGTAAATAAACGAAAACATCTGGACATGTTGTTATTAACTAAAGTCCATAGTTGGCATTAGGGTTCACTCTTGATGTACGACCTTACTCAGGGTTTGGCAGACGTATGACATGTAGCCCCCATTATGGTAGCATAGAAACTAGTTTCACTGCCCTAAAAATCCCCTCTGCTCCACTTATTCAACCCTCCCTCCCTCCCCCAAGCCTCCCATCACTGCTTATCTTCTTACTTTCTCCATACTTTTGCCTTTTCCAGAATGTTATGTAATTGGAATCATAAACTGTGTAGTCTTTTCATATTGGCTTTTTTCCTCAGATGCATTTAGGGTTCCTTCATTTCTTTTTGTGGAAATGTTCATCTGTTCACCAGTGACTTTAACCTGCTTACCTTTGCTTCTATTATAAATTGAAGTCAGGTAGATGGCAAACATTCTGGCTATTTTCTTTGAGGAAGATACTTTGTTCCTACTTAAAGTATGGCATCCTTTTTCTGCTCTTGACTTATGCCTAAATCAAGGCCATCTGGCCCAGCCTCATCTTTCTTAGTATACAGTTTTTGGAAGGCAGTTAATGACTACAGTTTTACTAATGCCAATCATTACTTTATTATTCTTATAGTCTTTGATATCATGCAGTAGTTGATTCTGTTGATAGTATTGGAGTTTTTATTACCTTCTTTTAACTCTGGTCCAGAAAATCAAGTTAATCATATTTCTCAGGACAAAAACAATTAGCAAAAATCCCTACTTGTTTTCCCTTGTTAATTTATGATTTTCATTTCCTTTTTACCCCCTACGTAGATATCCAGTTTAGTGAACTGAATATTTTAATTCTACATGTATATTTAGGGTGGCCATAAAGTTCATGAGCAATTTAAAATAGTGTGCAATTTAAAACTGCACACAAACTTTATGGCCACCCTGTATTTTTGAAGACTGTATTATGTTTGTATGTGTATGTGTGTGTTAGTGCATGATTGCTTGATGTGTGCATTTAATTACATAGTAGTAGTGTCCTAAATATCTTATTTTGTACTCTTTGTCCCTTAGAGCAATGTTTTAAAATCAGTACATTTGGCAGGGGGTGGTGGCTCAGACCTATAATCCTAGCACTCTGGGATGCTGATATGAGTGGATTGCTTGAAGTTTGAGACCAGCCTGAGTAAGAGCAGGACCCCGTCTCTACTAAAAATAGGAAAATCAGCTAGGTGTGGTGGCTGACGCCTGTAATCCCAGCACTTGGGAAGCCAAGGTGGGTAGATCATCCGAGCCCAAAAGTTCGAGAACAGCCTAAGACAGAGTGAGACCCCATCTCTAAAAATAGCCGGGCATTGTTATGGGCGCCTGTAGTCCCAACTACTGGGGAGGCTGAGGCAAGAGAATTGCTTAAGCCCAGGAGTTTGAGGTTGCTGTGAGCTATGACACCATAGCACTCTACCAAGGGGTGACAAAGTGAGACAAGAAAGAAAAAGGAAGAAAGTAAAAAAGGAAGGGAGGGAGTGAGGTAGGGAGGGAGGAAGGAAGAAAGGTTACCAGGGCATTGTGCCGGGCACCTGCAGTCCAGCTATTTGGGAGGCTGAGGCATAAGGATCACTTGAGCCCAAGAGTTAGAGGTTGCTGTGAGCTATGACACTACAGCACTATACACAGGGCAACAAAGTAAGACTCTGTCTCAAAATAATAATAATAATAAAAACCAATAAATTTACATTTATGTATATCTAGTTTAATTTTCTAAAAAGTCATAGTAATAAATAGAAGGCTTCCATCACATCCATTTAGAGCGATTGTACCTCCCTGATAACGTAAACAATGTGATTAGCCTTCTCATATACTTTTTTATTTATTCAGTGCTTTGCACTCCTCTTGTTCCAGCTATATCTAAAATTCTGATTGTTATCACCAAGGCATACATTCTTCTAGAAGATGATATTCTATTCTTTGAAGTCTATCACCAATCATTCTAATTGCCTTCCATAATTTTAACTGGGAGTAACAGTTTCTGCATGCTAAGAAATGACAAATCTCTGTGCCTAACCAAGATATCTCTACAGAATCTCACAAAGAAATACCAAACTATGAAAAATTAAATTTATGATTTACCTTCTGAAACTTCGTTTTCTTCATTTTCTATTTTACTTGTTATTAAATGGCAGGAGACTCCATGTGTTAAGTCTAAATTTAGGAAATTTTTCCTTATTCCTTTCCTTCCTTGTCTCTGACATCTAATCAGTAAGTGAATCCCATAGATTCCACCCCTGAAGGTCTGTACAGTTATCTCCAGTCTCGTTGCAACTACCCTCATTTAAAATATTCGACTGTAGTTTCTTGTCCAGATTACTGACTTTTGGGTAGCTTCCCATGTTGCCTCTCTATTCTCGTTCTTGTTTACTTTTAATCCATTCTTTGAACTGCCTTCAGATATCCCAAATGAACATCCAACTATGATAATTCACTGTGATTGTAATCATTTACCACAAGAGACAAAATTTAACCATCTTAAGATGAACTTTGGGGTCTTTTACAATAGAATTCCTAGCTACCTTAAAACAATAGTGTCCAGGTACAATGGAATTTTAATTCCTTAATTCTGACAGAGTTTCACTTGCTAAAGTTAACACATCTAGATTCCAATCTCTGGGATACTCATTTTGTTCCAGTTTATTTAGATAAATCCTACTTAATCCTTCAAGTCCAATTTTATTTTTTTTTTAATCAAGACATTTTTAGCTTTCTCTGTCTAAATTATGTCCCATGTAACACCCTGTCAGAGCACTTTGTGCTTTCCTCCAGGTTTGTCTTTTAGGCATTTATTTCTAAGATTACTTACTTAATGACAATTTTATCCCCTCTCCTGAGAAAAGTTGCAACCGTTTTGTAAACTACTAAAATACCTGGCACACAATCATGGATCAAATATTAACTGAACACCTAACAAGCTCCGGACACCATTGTTAGGTTGATCAATAAACCAAGCAGACAAATATTTGTCCTTCCCTCAAGGGAAAGACAAATAATAAATACAAGTAAAAAAAGAAGAGTGTATTATGTAGGGTTTTGAAGCCATGGACTTTGGAACCACACCATCCAAGTTCAAGTCATAATTCAATCAATCTCTAGTTCTGGGACTTTTATAAGTTTTTAATTCCCTGTGCTTATTTCCTTATTTATAAAACGGGGATGGTATCTACTTCTTAAGTTTATTAGGAAAATTAAATGATCTAATATGTACAAACTACTAGGTATACTATCTAGCCCATAGTAACCACTATGTAAATGTTTTTAAATAAAAGTATAATATATAGAATGTTGAAAAGAAATACATTTTATATAAAAATGCAGGGTAAAGGGGACTGGGAATAGAGGATGAAGACAGCAGGACGACTTCAACATGGCAGGCAGGCCTAGTGAGAAGGCAACATTTGAGCAATAAACAAAAGGAAGTACAAAGCATTTATTCATTTATTTATTTTTTATTATTGTAGAGGCGGAGTCTGTCTTTGTCACCCTCAGTAGAGGGCCGTGGCATCACCACAGCTCACAGCAACCTCCAACTCCTGACCTTAGGCGATTCTCTTGCCTCAGCCTCCCCAGCAGCTGGGACTACAGGCGCCCGCCACAACGCCCGGCTATTTTTTTGTTGCAGTTTGGCCGGGGCTGGGTTTGAACCCACCATCCTCAGTATACGGGGCCGGCACCCTACTCGCTGCTCCACAGGTGCCACCCCAAAGTATTTATTTTTAAAATCTATTAAATAAGGATATCTAGTATTTCACAAGTATTCCAAGATTTGAATATAATGATGATAACAGTGAACTAGATCACAAAAATCAATACATAATAGGACTGAGTGGTTGGTAAATGAAAACAACAGGTAGTCACAATAGAAAAATAATAAACGTCTTATGAGTATATAGTGCAGTGCTCCCTTGCACACCTTCCACGTGTTGGCCCAGTCCAGAAGGATTTGGAGAACAAATGGAGGAAGAAAACACTGCCTTGTGAAGGAGCAGTAATTCTGTAACTTTCAGAAAGGGAGAAACTAGTTCTAGTTAAAAAGATGGTCTAGGAGAGAAAAAAGGCTCCTTTGGAGAGAGCAGCTAAAATAAAAATTCTAAATAAACTAAACATCTTTCTTCCTAATGCCACATATTTATTTATTTATTTTGTGAAAAATAAAAGCATCTGCCCGCCTTTAGTGTCCTCTTATAAAATTGTCATTTAAATTTATATTCATTTTAGATTACAGACATGAATTATTAATCACTAACCTTTGGCTTATGTGGATCCTACTTGAAACATTATCAGTTCTGAAAAGAATGAGGATAATGATGATGAAGATGATGATGATGCAGTGACTACAACAGACAATTTAGAGGAAAACTATATTACATGTGATAGAATCTAAAGAGGAGAAGGAAGAGGTGGAGGATGAGCAGGAGGCACGGTCGGCTTGAGACCCCACGTAGCAAAGAATTCCTCTGCCCACACGTGGCCGTTATGTCCATTGTCTCCCGAATGGCTGCTCACAAACACAGCTCTACAAATTGCTCAATACTATATAACCTTGGATGTGGAAGAATAGGCAATTTCTGCTCTATTTCCAGTGGTTGTTTGACAAAAGATAATGGTATAAGACAGATATCACCCTTCATCTCTTTGGGCAGAAACTATGTCTTTTCTATGGTCTACTCAGCTCTGAGTGATAAATAACACGCCGTTGCACTGTCTGAAGAAGAGGGTCTGCTCTGTTTCAAACCTTCGCTCTTATAAAAACCTCTCTGGCAAAATGCTCTTCAATAAACATTTTATAAAACTTACCTAATTTTATAAATTCATTTAAAAAAAATTATTAGACATCTTCAGACAAGAGAATCAAAGCATGTCTCAAACATATTATTTGCTAAAGGTGGAAGATTTACAGGTAGGAAGCACTAGATCAGACAAATTTTTATAATGTGTGTCAAACAGTAGATAAATTCAGAAAGCAAAAGTCGAAATTTTAAACCTCACTGGCCATTGCAAAAATAACTGAGCACCTCAATTTCACCTCCTGAACTTCTGGGAAATCGCATTTTGAACACATCTCACCAGTCCAAGCTGAAAATAGAAGTGATTTTTAAATGTTATTTTTAACTCCCTGGAGATTACTTCACAGAAAGAATATTAAAGTCTTGCCAAGAATAAGTGAAAGAAATATTTCACTTCCTTGGAATAGTATTATTTTGAAAATGTGGAAAAATGAGTGTAATCCAAAAAGGAAGAAACATACAGGTTTATTGAGGTAGCAGAAAATAAGGAAACATTTTGAGGCCTATGGAGATGGCATAGTAAAGACTTTGTAAATACTTTTCTTTCTTCTTTTTCTATAGTAATTTTTCCTACTGCTCCAAAAGACATCTCAAGGTTCATAGGTGCAAATTTATAAATATATCTTTTCAGCACAATTAAATTTTAAATATAGAAAACACTATTTTTACTTTTCACTTGCATAGGATAAGCTAAAAATACCTGAACTGAATTTTCCATGTGGAAAACATTTCAAAAAGAGCTCCTTTTTTTAAATCCAGAAATATCTTAATGTTATGATTATTGGGGAGAAAACCCCTATTATGGGAATTAGGTAGAATATAAATAATTTTCATCCATTCATCTGAAACCTAAAATCTGATGACTACGGCCTTTTGTCGGGATATTAAAGAAGTCTATAAAGACTGCTTAGTTTTGAAATAGTTGGAGACAGATCCACAAATCACCCTCGTCGGATAAAATGAAGTCACAGAAGTCATTGCCAACAAATTAGTTCTTCAAATAATTCTCTACTGCCATACTTCTCTGAAGTCCCCGATCTTTGTGAGGACAACTGGCTATAAGAGAGTCTTTAGAACAGCATCTTATCCTTTTAGCTTTAGGTCTGAATTAGAGTTAGGACGTATTAACACATACACTGAGACCCTGGGTTGGTATTTCAATCCAATCACTATCAATACGAATGGGTAGTAAAGGAATTAGAAAACTAGCACGCAAGAGGAACAGGTTATGAAGACAGAGAAAATAAGACATTGATTGCTTAGGAGAGGAGTTTGTCTAACACAAACTTCGTCCTTTCTTCTGAAGTTCATACCAGAAACAACAAACACTTTCTGTGTGTACTCCGTTATAATTCCAACAAGGCGAATGAGAACAAAGAAAACATCCATACCATGCAAGGAGATGAATTCAAAAGAAGAAAATATTTCATATCTCATTTTATTATTATCTATCATCTATTGTAAAAGCACATTGATTCCATGGAAATTATGTGGCCCTGTACATTTTATTCTCCCATTCATCCTTTTAACACTCTTAATTATAACTAGAGTGTACTAATATTTTGGAAGACAAAGATTTTACTTGTGTAGAGGTGATTCAGATAATAAGGTGAAGAAAAGTGGCAACATGGGCATGAACACCATGTGTGGAGGCAAAAAGAAGGAAAATCCAAGTGACCCTGCTCCACACATTCTGATTTTCAGATACCTGAGCTATTCCAGAAAACGTGAAATTTACATAAGCCCTGGAAAGGGAAGGCCCAGAAAGTTAGGAGGGAGGGGTGTAAAGATGAAAATAGAAAAACTACATTATAAAACTTTTGAGCGTGGAATCTTTTTAATATATCTCCAGCAAACTATAAAGGGCCTGATGCAAAAATATTCAGCAAATATTTTCAAAATAAATGACTATAAGTAAATATTGTTATTAATTTTAAATGTATTCATTAGAAATATTTGATTGAAAGAGAACTAGACTAACTTTAACACAAGCAATAATAGAATGTATTAGAAGAATTTGGGGCAGCTCAAGAAAGAAAGAAAATTTTGATGAAGCAAGACTTCAAAATGATAGGGGGAAGAAGATAAGAAACAGCAGGGGAAGTGTGTTCAAAGTACCACTTTTAGAATAAATAAGGCCTGTCCTCAAATTACTTGGCTCAAAATTTGAATTTTCAGGGCAAGTAGGTCTCCTTGGCTTATTTGGGCCTGGAATAGGCACTTTGGATAATAATTCAACTAAGACCATAAACAATTGGAAGAGTAGTTTTCTAGATGAAAACACAGGTGTTATTAATAGAAACCAGGAAAATAATGGGGGGTCACTATGTCACCTCTCCTTGTGTTCTATTAGATTCTTTAACTATATCATCTCATTTAATTTGCTCAACTAGCCTTGAAATAGTACTTACTTCCCATTTTATATTAAGAAATCTGAAAATTACAGAAAGAACAAGAAACTTGTCAAAAATTATGCAGATATCCATTATTATGGAATCCATCCAATTCCATTATCCTTGCTACACTTTACCTGATAGGTTTTGAAATTAATCTTAGGGAAATAAAAAGGTAACATTTGCCAAAGTTAAAGAATTGTTTAAATAAGGGAACCTTTGAATTTATAGCTATTAGAATAAAACATCAGCGAAAAACAGTATGAACACTTCAGTACTTTGAAATATTCTCTTTCTGTAAAAGACACAGGATCTACGTAATATGTGACTTGTTCATGCATTATGAGCTCACAGAAAAAGTAGAAGAATTCCCTGAAGGCCAAAGGATAAACAGTTGAAAAAAAGTGAAAAGAAGTGACAGGCGAACACAGAAGCCAGAACTGCTCTGGAAATGAATGTCAGTATTGGGACCCCCAGGCTTTGTTGGTTAACAATCAGACATAGGGAAATAAGAGGATTAGTTTTGGGTCCATGACAAAAGGAAAGACAAAAGCATGACTATCATAAAACAAAGAATCCAAAGAAACTGTATCCTCACTGAAAGGGTAGACTGGAGAAAGTCAATCAGTTAGAACGGGAACCCATCAGGGGATTCAGCTCAAGACAGAAAACCGATAATGATAGTGGTTTCCACAGAGAATTTCTAGCTGGGCGGCGCCTGTGGCTCAAGGAGTAGGGTGGGCCCCATATACTGGAGGTGGCGGGTTCAAACCCAGCCCCAGCCAAAAAAAGAAAAAAGAAAAAAAACTGCAAAAGAAAGAGAATTTCTAGCTAAAGAACTGCTTCATAAAAGGCTGGGATTGAATTTACATGGGAAATTACCATGAGAAACCATGAGAAAATTACTGTAGAATTAAAATGGAGTTGAAAATTTCCCAACCCATGAGGTTAAGGAGCTAAGAACAACAAAAAATCACGTAAAAAACATCATAAAAGGAATAAATGGGAAAAATTTTTTTAAAGTATTCAAAAATTATAACAAATAAAATGTATAAAAGAAGATGAGGAGGAAAATCTCTAAGCTGTTAGTAATCATAAGAAATAAAAAAGAAATAAATCTATCAGTCATAAAGTCAAAATTATTGTCAGATCCAGGATTTGACTTTATCTCACAAGCAAATAATTTAGTCCCTTCCATCGCTGCTGTTAGAAGACCTGAGACTTCTGGGTCAGAAACAAAGAGCTTTAATGACTCACAGCACAGCAAGCAGCGTGAGCACCAGCATATCTCTGTATCAGCTTCCCTTGCCCCCACATCCCACAGGTGCACTGTGAAGTTCTCCACATGGGTATTACTGAAACTGTTCTTTGCACTAGCAGGAGATATCATCTCATCTCTCATGCTGTGAACCCTGAGAAAAAGCCGGAGTAAAGAAAGTCAGGGCTTTGTCTTCTTGACCTTCCAGTAAGAATATACAGGAGTACTCAGGGCTCATGTTGAATTGCATCTCCAATGACCCTTCCCTCATTCTAACACATTGTTGGCCAAACTCGAATTTTCATATGAGCATATAGCAGAAGCAGATAGTAGTCAGAGTCTAAGGATCTGGACAAGGCCAATCTGCAAAGTTGATTGAAATTCAGCTTCCGATGGGGTTAGTAGGTCTTATTTCAAGCAGCCAAGATGTAGTCTAAGACCAGTCTTTTATTCATTTCAATTCTCTTTCTAATCTTTGGGATTATTGCTAATAATTACAGGAAGCCACGTAGGACTCAAAAAAACACCTTATCCTTAATGGAAAGATATTCCACAGCCCATGCTTCACAACATAGAGACACATACGGGAGACAGGTCAATCCAGTTCAGAGTTTATTATTAAATGTGGCTTGGATGATTTGGTTAAGCCATGTGAGCTGTCACCAAACAGTTGCAGCCTCTCTTGCCATCACAACACAAAAGAGGCCACTCACATATTCGGAAAAGCATATAAATTTGTATCTACAGGACTGAAACAACTTTGAGCTGGCCTCGTCTTTATACATGTACAAAGTAAGGGTTGAAAGACAACATTCAGAATCTGCCATTAATGGCAACTGAGGCATCAGAGTACTTCAGGATTGGTCCTGCCAAGACATTATATCTGTTTTCATGCACATGAATGGAAATGACAAACCTGGAGCGGGTCAGTTACAAGTCACAACTGCTATTGAATGATGGTTTTGCCATCCTATGGTTTGGAGTCTAGAGGACAAGAACACGAATTGATTCCCAGTCCCTGAACATCTTAGCATCTAAGGAATTTCCTCTCTGGACACTAGGGTGCTAATTCTCCCTTCATTCTCATAAAATGTACATACATATTTACCTTTTCTCAAAACAGAGAAATCTTTCATCTGGAGGGTCAAGTGCAAAGGAACAAGGACATTTTTACAAAATGTGCAGACCCGTTACATACTCTACCTTGGTCTACATGGGTCACTACATGGTATTCAGCTCTCACGTGCACTTAAACAAGTTGTAATTACATTTCTAGGATCACATCAAGCCAACAGGAGAATCTAGGTGGCTGAACCAGAATTAAACTTGTATACTAGGGCCCCCTTTGGTGGGCTACCATCTTGAGGGTGTACCAACCAGGCTGGCCTGGATTTCCTGATAGGATAGGGGAAAATGCATCATCCAGAAATGGTCAAGGTGAAAAGAAAAAATTTTTTAAAAACAAAGAACTCTCCCAGTTCTTTCATCTTGAACAATAACCAGGGAGTAACAAACAAGAAATGAATCCTGTCTAGAGATAACTGTGTTCAATGAACAAACTGCCTAATTAAGGCTATAGAAAAAAGATGGGGAGAGAGGTAGAGTAAGAAATCCTTTTGATTCAGTTTTTTTAGGAAGTAATTCTATCACTTAATAATGCCAGATGACCACACTAATAGGGAAAGTGAATGCCTGTTAAATACAATGACTATTAGACCACTATGGGTGCTTCTTTCAACAAAAAGCATAACATTGTCAGAAAATAAATGGTACAGAAACCTTGAACATGGCAGAATTTAGTTTGATGGGCTACCATGGTGTGCAAGAGGAGCTCATCAGATTGGAATAATATCATAACCTAAAAAAAAAAACTTCAAAAGTGGTACCATGCCATTGGTAGCTCCCACAGAGCACTGAAGGTCAAGTATAATCAATTTTCTATAAGTACATTAATGCTCCATGCAATATGGCCTCATTCTTTCTAAGAAAAATGGGCCAACTATTGGCCCATATCCCAGAATCATAAGTCTGGGATGCAGTAATAGCTTCTTCATCAGAAGTACACAGTCCTTTACTGTGTGGCCAGTCTATGAGGTTAAATTCATTACCATGTCTACTACAGTGATAATATGTGGCAATGGTGATGCCAGATGGTACAGACCTGATCAGCAGATTTACCCCACTATGTCTTAGAAAACTGACTCTTACCCAGGCATTTGTGAGTAACTCAGATTGTCTGATTGCAGTTCATGAGCCTTGAACAGAGCTATTTTTATCCTGATAGTCTGAAGTCCTTTAAGGAAGGGCAGGCTAGATGGCTGAGCCATTGGCAATGGCCCAAGCATCAATAACAATATAAAAATCCTGGCCCTTGGGACCTCTGTGTATGGCAATGTGGTCCTCTGTGCTGACTCTTACTAATGTCAGTCAGTCTTGAATTGTCATTGGTGATGGAAGCTGTGTTTGATTTCACCTTAGCCATCAATGAACCAGGTCCACACATTCAGGGGAATGTCTATCAATTGGTGGTTTGAGGAACCAGCAGCTTTGTTTCAGGTGGTGAAGGGAGGGATAAGGATTCTGCACAAGTAAAACTGTCACTTACTTAAGAATCAAATTGCTGATAAAACCAAGTTTGCTTTATTCCTGAAAGTGTAATTTCCATTTGCCTAACAAGGCCTCGTAAGTCCTTGGGTCCAAGCTGACCAACTCCAAAGTGAAAACGTCAGACCAAAGAGTCAAAATGCACCAAGGGATAAGGTACTCCATTTTAAAAGTGCTTAGGTGCATATTAATAAGAGAAAAAGACCATGAGGTGGGGGATAAATGATGCCTCTCTTCGACATTGTTTTTCCTCTCATAGCCACCATCTCACTTGTTATAATTATGTTGTGACTTAAACCCAGTTATCGATCTAATGGCCAGGCGCTGGTGGGGGTAGGTCCCAGAGAAGTCATGTGTTGTATTCCCTGGAGTCCTCAGCAAGAGTGGAGATGATATGAGCTATTCTTCTTTATCAGAGAGAGGTGAGCCCTTTCACAATCCTGCTGAATTCAGGGTAATATGGTCATTTAAAATTTTCAAGTGCCTCATCTAAGACATCTTCACCTTATATCTGCTTTTAGCTCAATGATTTTTAATTTTTAACTTCTGACCTACAGAACTGTAAGTAACTATTTTGTGTTATGTTAGGCCACAAGTTTGGGGAAATCTGATAGTGCATCAGCGGCACAGCCCTTATACTTCTAATTCCTCTCATGTATCTCAGAGGACTGATAATGTACCCATTAGCAGCCCATCCCAGCTGCTCTCAGCCACCCGGTGCCAGGGACTATCTGTCCTCCTCCCTCGGGGAGTGGTCCCTCACTATGGCCAGTGGTTAGTCCAACTCAAAATCCCATTTGACAGTTTTTTTCCTCTGAAGATTTCTAATATGAACATTCACAGATCAGGTTTACTGGGAAGCAGACTTTGCAACAGGTATTGGTGTCCAGAATGTTATAAGAAATTTGCTTTTAAGTTCAGCATCTATTTTGAAAGAAAGAAATAGTTCTAGGCCTCAGCTGAAGCTATGACGATCTCTGGTACTAAAATAGTTATGAATTGAATTGGATTCCTCAAGAAAGATGCATTAGCATTCTAATCCCTCAGAATATGACCTTGCTTGGAGATGGGGTTTTTATAGATGCAATCCAGTTAAAATGTGGTTGTTAGGCTGGGCCCTACTCCAATCTCTCCTTGTGAAAAGGAGTAATTTGGTCACTGAGAACCCTGCATAGAGGGAAGATGATGAGAAGAGACATGGGGAAAAGCACCATCTAAAAGCAAAAGAGAGAGGCTGAGCACAGGTCCTTTTGCCACAGTTGTCATAGGGAGCTGCCCTGCAGACACTGGATCTCAGGCTCCCAGGGAGCTCAGAGGCTATAAATTTCCATGGTTTTGTGATACTTTGTTATGGCTGTCCTAGGAAATGACTCTGTATAGCTATTCTAAACTGCAGTGAAACCTAAGTATTTATATCCCTCATTCATGGCTTGCTTGAAGCAGGCTATGCCCTGAAAGGAAGGTATGAACTTGGTTAAGACGGTTCTCATTAGGTGAAAGTGCTTCCAGAGAAGGATTCCATTGTGGGATCTCAGCTGCCAGCAACAGCATCACCTACAGAAGTGGTCACTAGTTAGTCTTGTTAGCTATAGTCTTAGAAAAGAGGGTCTGTTTAGTGTGTAATTATCTCTAGGACAGACATTGGGAAATATTTGTTAGGTAGATAGGGTCTCTGTCTCTTCTAGGAACAAGGTGCTCTGTTTTGGTGCTGTCTCAAGCATTTATTCCACCTTGGGAGGACAGAGGTTTTGGGCTCAAGTCTCAGACTCAAGAGAGGAGCAGAGGAAGGAAGCTAACCATACCGAGTTAATGGCCGCATTGGTGCCCACATTTGGACCAGTGGCTAAAGTCCCCACTAAAGGACTTCAGCATCTTATCAGTAAACAGGAAAGGCACTGGTCTAAAAACTGCCTCAATAAGGACAAGCCACCCAAGGGCCATAGTCAGTAGTGCCATCAAACAGGTCACTGGGCTGCACTCTGCCCTATGGGATCATCCAGATGGGGAGTCAGTTACCAGAACAGGTTATGGTACAAAAGGAAGAAGCCCACTCTGGTCAGCCCATGGCAGATAACTATCAATGTACAAAGAGGCGGCCGACATGTAGATAATATTTTGTAAATATTTTGTATAATTTTATAAGGAATATTTTGTAAATAAAGGTACATTTAGCTACAATTTGCCATTTTCCCTAAATATGGCATATTTAAGACACCTGTATTTTATTGGTTTGTCTTTTCACATGACAATCTTGCACTCTTTAAATTATAGATACTGGTTTAACTAATTATACTAGTTGTTTTGATTAACTCCTCTTCCTGCATATACTACCCTAGTATTATTTGTTTTTCCATATATAACATGGAATCAACCTATCTATCTCCAGACCCCAGCCCACACCCCAATCCCTCCTGACTTTTGGAGGGATACATTAGATTTATATGGACAGGGCAAATTAACATTTCTATGATGTATCATCTTATCCAACCACATAAGCTTGCTTCTTTTTGTTCATGTCCGTTCTCTAGGTTTGTATCATTCTTGACAAGTTTAATCATAGGACCGCAACCTAGAGATATTACTTTTCATTTATTATGGGCGTTTCCACACACCTTTTAATTGCATGAGAACTGTGTTTGAATTTTTCCAGAGAGAGAGAGAAAGAGAATATCCATTTCAAGGAACTGGAATTGGCTTCTGTAATTGTAGAGGTGCCCAAAATCTTCAAAGTGGACTCGCAGGCTTCTGACCCAGGGAAGAGGTGGTGCTCCAGCCTCGGACTGAAGGCAGTCTGCTGGCAGAAATTCCTTCTTCTCAGGAGAGGTCATTCATTTTTCTATTAAAACCTACAACTGACGGGGTGAGGCCCACTCATATGATAGTGGGAGATCAGCTTTCCTCAGAGTCTACTGATTTGAACATTAATCTCTTTTAAAACCATCTTCACAGAAACATCTATAATAAGGCTTGACCAAGTTTCTTGGTACTGTGACCAACCAAGTTGATAGATAACATCAACCATCACAAAAAACTTTACTTTTAATTTTAGAGCATTAATTTTATCTCTCTCTCCCTCTTTCTCTTCGCCTCTCTCAACAGTCTCTCCTTTTCTCCGATTCCTTAGAGTTTTCCAGGTAAACAGTCATATCACCTGCAAATAGAGACAATTTTTCCTTTTCGCTTTCCAGCTTTTATGTTTCTGTTCATTTTCCTTTGTCTGCTTTTGTTTTTTAATACTGCAACACAATGTTTAAAACTATAGCAATAATAAGCCCCATTTCCCTTTTCATTGAATTTAATGGAAATTGGTCCAGCATTTTCCTGTTATTGAAGATATACATTATTTATATATAAAAAGTCTCCATTTTTTTTCTTCCATTGAGTCTTTGTTTTTTTTTTTCTTGAGACAGAGTCTCACTATGTTGCCCTGGGTAGAGTGCCGTGGCATTGCAGCTCGCAGCAACCTCTAACTCTTAGGCTTAAAGCAATTCCCTTGCCTCAGCCTCCCAAGTAGCTGGTTACAAGTGCCCACCACAACACCCAGCTATTTATTTTTTTTGCAGTTGTCATTTTTGTTTAGCTGGCCCCGGCCAGGTTAAAACCCGCCAACTTCGGTGTATGTGACTGGGCCGTAACCACTGTGCTACAGGCACCGAGCCCAATGAGTCTTTTTCATTTTTAATTTTGTGTGAATTAGGTATTTAGCTATGAAAAGATATTTTGTCTAAAATTTTTAATGGAAATGGTAATATAAATTTTCTTGTTTTATCTATTAATAATGTGAATTATATTAATGGATTACTAATTTTATTCCCTCCCTGGGTTATTGAAATAAATTTTAGTTATTATTTATTAATTTTAATGTGCTGTTACTCTATGGGTTAATATTCATTTATTTCAAATATCTACAAAAGTATGTGTATAAATAGAGTTGATCTATCTTTACCCTCCATGCAAAATCATTATTAAATTTAAATATTCATGTTATGCCTGTGCATCTGTTCTGATCTCTCTGGACATCAAAAATCATAGTAGATGGTCCAAACAGAAGGAATTTATAAATTAATTATGCAATTTAGAAAGATTAAAGAAGCAGAAGAGACAGTAACATTACCAAATATTGAATTGCTATAGACCAACGGTGTTCCTGCAAGCCTGGGGTATCTGAATCATAGTCCTAAAGCAGGAGTCCCATCTCCTGGTAGAGGGCCCATCAAAGGCACGTCTAGGCTACAGTTACCTGTGCCATGAGCCACATGGCCTACACAGGAAATGAGGGGCCCACTCAGCCCCTGTTCTTGTTCACCCCTGCACCTGTCACACTCACCACCTGGATGGCTGTTGTTGCTGCTTCTATTCTCACAGCCAGAAAAGGAAGAGAGAAAAGTTGAAAAAAGTTGAGAAAAGTTTCACCATGTGAAAAAGGAAGAGAGAAGCAGTTTCCACGTAACGAGGAATAGAGGCCCCTGCCATAATGCCCAGCTAATTTTTCTATTTTTAGTGAAGACAGGGTCTCACTCTAGCTCAGGATGTTCTCAAACTCCTGAGCTCAAGTAATCCTCAGCCTCCCAGAGTGCTAGGAGTGCTAGGATTACAGGCATGAGCCACCCTGCCTGGCCAGCCATGTTGGTTGCCCTGACGCCTTCCTCCTTGGCTGGTAGATGTCTGTCTTCTTCCCGTCTTCACAGGGTGTTGGTCTTTTGTCTGTGTATGTCCGTGTTCAAATTTCCTTTTAAGTGCTCCAGTTATATTGATTGAGGGCCCTCTCTAATGAACTCATCCTAACTTGATCATTATTTTAAATACTCTATGTACAAGTATAGTGACATTCAGGGTAACTGGGGGTTTGGATTTCAATATGTGAATGGGGAGGGCACAATTCAGCCCTCACATTTTCTGCATCCAGGGCTTCACCTGATTCACATACCCAGTCTTTTTTTAAATTGGAGGAGGGGAGAGATGTTGCTCTGAAAAATGCCTTTAAAATCATGAATTGTCCAAACCAAATGTGTATTACTTAATATAAAAGAGACCAGAATAAAATAATAGGAAACGTGACTTCAGGAGATAAAAGAATAATTCAACAAACTATTGAGTATAATAAAAAACACGTACTTAATTAGCAGATTCAGTGTGAATTATATGGCAACCATAAAACAGACAGTATGTTGTTGGCTAATTAATTTTGATAATAAAGTCATAGATATTTTCAATACATTGTTTTCAAAACAGAAATAAATATGGAAAACAACAAAAACATTAAAGAGGTCTAATATCTGCAAAAGGAGAGGATTTTTAAATGTATAATAAAAAAACCATCAAAAGTATTCAAAAATAAGATTCTTCATACTGAAAGTCCTGAGTGCTGAGCAGAATATGTAAATAAAAGTCAGTCATATCACCTTACAAATATAAAGTCAGCCATGTCAACTTGCAAATATAAAGCAAGTAAAAATAAAATAGTATTGCTCCTTAAAAATAAGAAGACTCCTTAAAAATTGTTCTTTAAAAATAAGAAGACTCATATTATCATCAGAGTTTTAGTTGTAATTATTTATGTCATAAGAAAATAGAGCAAATTCTTCATACTTTCCAGAAAATTAAGTTTGAACCTAGAATTTTATATAAAACCAAACTTCTGATATAGTGTAAGGTGTAACTTTAGGCAGGTTTAGACAAAAAAGGAGTAAGAAAATATGTTTTCCAGGTTCTATTTAAATATATTAGTAATTTGAAAAATGAAATAGACTGATAAAATTTCAGTAGAGTATAAATATATGTTTGTTATCGAAGACATACAAGTCACGGAGATAGTTTTTATTTATCAGGATTTAACCTGACCAAGACAGCCTTAATGTTTATGTGATTAAATTTTAGACAGGTTTCTTCCTGAATGTAGGCCCAGGATCTCCCTTTTTATAAATCTTTTACTCTAGAAAATCTGTAACGTATACATGTAGTCCCAAGCTACAAACATCTGACTGACATACAACTTACACTTATGAATGGAGGTTATTACAGACAATAGATATATGTATCTGTTCTAACTTACATACAAATATAACTGGAGAAGATACCTACAGAACCCATGTTGTTCATAACCTAGAGACTGCATATATTCTTTTGAAACTCCTCTTTAGAAAATTAACAAAGTGGGAACTGTGATAGGGACCTAAACTCTGCAAAGTTACAGACATAGTTAAAAAAGAATAACCAGCCATTGTTCCCTGACTTACATTCCTATAATTGCTTATTACTCAAGACTCAAGTAACTGATGGTCATGAGATTCATAGCTTTCTTACTAGCTCCCTCAGACAACACAACCTTTGTGAAATCTTTGAGATCGCTTCCAGACCCACTCAGACAAGTGGCCCATACCTAGAAACTGACTCAACTGGTTTTGTTGTTACTGGAATTTCTCTGCAGGTCTTTAATCTTGGAAAATCAAAGAATGAATTCATGGACCATGAGTAAGCGATAGGATAGACTTTTATTATGGATAGAAGAAGGAAGCAAAGCCCCAACACAATGTAAGGGAGTCACTGAGTAAGGGGTTATACACAGTTTCTAATCATACGCCCTACCTTGCAGGCAGAGGAGTTTGGGGATATGGATTGTACATAGAAAATACACGTCACAGCGGTTGGCACCAAAGGCCAGTAAGAAGAAGTTAATTTCAAAATTGCCATTATAGGAATGCATTCTGCTCTTCCCTGGGAGTGGTAGGTTGAATGGAACGTTGATTAAACTTGTTTGGTGAGCCTGTGTAGGCCCAGAAAATGGAGTTCATAGTCCTAGAAGAGGGGATCTGCATGATCGTGACCTCAGGAAGCGAGCTAGCACATGAAGATAATTTCTACATCCCCTGACGTCACCCCAACCCAACCAATCAGCAGTATTGAGTCCCTAGCCCACTGCCTGCCAAATGAAACTTTAATAATCTAGCTTCCAAATTCAAATCTATGGGGAGAAGGATTTGAGAAATTTCTTCCGTTTCCTGTGTTGGCAGCCTAGGATATTTAACTCTTTCTCTCCCACAACATCTCAGTGTTTTGGCTTCTTTGAGTAGCAGCAACACTTTCTCTGTCCCTTTAAGTTGTAAATTTTCTCCCAGCCAGAATTAAATTTCTCAAAAACCTGGGAGCTACTCTTTTGAAATT
Organism: Perodicticus potto; assembly: GCA_963574655.1. NCBI lineage: Eukaryota > Metazoa > Chordata > Mammalia > Primates > Lorisidae > Perodicticus > Perodicticus potto. The sequence goes on from CAUYRH010021996.1 coordinate 106,860, forward strand.
TAATCATCAAGGAAGTGTCCAATCTAAAATGAATAATCTAAGCTTTAACTTTATCAAACTAGAGAAAGAAAAGTAAATTAAATCCAAAGAAAACTTAAGAAATGAAATAATAAGAATTATAGCAGAAATCAATAAAATTGAAAACAGGAAGAAAACCAACCAACGAAAGCAAGATTGTTTTATAAAAGATTAGAAAAATAATACAGTCCAGCCAACAAATTAAAAAAAAAAATGCACAGAACACACAAGTTATTAAAATCAAAAATGATAGAGAGGACATCATTACAGATTCTAAAGAACATTAAAAAGACATAAAAGAATAACGTGAATAAATCTAAGCACCAAAATATATGATAACCTAGAAGTAATAGACTAATTTTATGAAAGACACAACTTGCCCAAACTCACATATGAGGAAACAGACCATCTAAAAGAAATTGGATCAATAATTAATTATTTTTTAAATAGCCAGCATCTAATCCAAATGTGTTCACCAATCAATTCTACCAATCAATTAAAGAATTTATACAAATTACCTCTATATCTTCCAGGGGAAAGAAGCAAAGGAAATATTTCCTAAATCATTCTGTTGAGAACAGTATTATGTTAATACACTAAACACAAAAGAAAACATTACAAAAAATCTAAAAATCACCATCTTTCATGAATACAGATGAAAAAAAATCCTCAACAAAATTACAGTGCTAATGTGTTATTTTGGCTACTTGTTCTGGGTCTTTTGCCTCTTCATATAAGTTTTAGAATCAGTTTGCTAATACTCGCTCTTTCTTTTTTTTTTTTTTTGTAGAGACAGAGTTTCACTTTATCATCCTCGGTAGAGTGCCCTGGCGTCACACAGCTCACAGCAACCTCCAACTCCTGGGCTTGGGTGATTCCCTTGCCTCAGCCTCCTGAGTAGCTCGGACTACAGGCGCCCGCCACAACACCCGGCTCTTTTTCTGTTTTGCAGTTTGGCTGCAGCCAGGTTTGAACCCGCCACCTTCAGTATATGGGCTGGCGCCCTACTCAATGAGCCACAGGCACCGCCCAATACTTGCTCTTAAAATAACTTGCTGGGATTTTGATTTGGATTGCATAAAATCTATAGAGGCATGTTGAGAAAAACTGACATCTTCAAATTAATTGATTCTTCCTATCTATGAACATAAAAAAAAAAAATCTTTCCATTTATTTAGTTCTTTGATTTTTTTGACCAGAGTTATGTAGTTTTTCTCATAAAAAGAGAAAAGAGCGTATTGCTCTTACACTTATTTTGTTAGACTTACACCTAGGTATTGCATTTTGGGGGTCCACTATATTATAAGGAGAGTTAGAAACTTTTGCACAAAGAGAATTAAGAACTATAGGACTTTACTTATTTAAGCTGTATTTTGTGTTTTCATAAAACACTCTCTGTCAAAGGTGCTTGTGATCTGGATCATCATGGTATTGGCAAATTCCATGTTTCTAGACTTGCTTAAAAACTTTAAACTAATGTAGGAAAGGAAGGGACCTGAGAAATTGTTCTATTGAACAGTTGGGAGTTTTTCTGAAGATTTTATTGTTGTTGTTGTTGTTGTTGAATTGACTAACTTGATCAATAAACAAAAATACTATGAAAAATACATCACCAACTCTGGAAAACAAAAAGCTATAGAAATTTTTTTCAAATAAATTGTCCTACTAATATAATTATTGGACTATATCCTAAGAAAATAAACCCAATAGTAAAACACTTAATGTGCAGTAATTGGCTTTGAATAGATATCTTGCAAAACAGCATAAAAATAGAATAAGAATCAAAAAGAAGCAGTTACAATAAGGTACATACTTGATAAATCATGCCGTAAGTACTACACATAAAATAAATATATATCAGGGGCTCTTGAAAAAGTAGATGGCAAATGTGCATTATGAAAATCCATGGATGGATTTCAACTTTTATTTGCACTAGTATACACTTGTCCTAACTTGTTATTATAACATAATCTAAACTGGATCTAGTTTGAGACACTGAGAAAAATAAGACATCTGTTGGAAAAGAACCTTTTTCAGAACAACATGAATTCTAAAACTGAAGCAAGAACAAACCCAAGATTTATTGTGAAGCTTGGAGGAAAGAATAGTGAAACCATTAATGCTTTACACAAAGTTTAGGGGGACAATGCTCCAAATAAATCAGCAGGCTTACAAATAGATAACTTGTTTTAAGAATGGATAAGAAAATGTTGAAAATGAAGCCCACAGAGCAAACCATCCACATCAGATTGTGAGAAAAAAATTCATCTTTTTCACACCTTAATTAAAGAAGACTGATTGTGAGAAAAAAAAACAATAGCCAACATCATAGAATTCTCAATTGACTTAGCTTATACAATTCTGATTAAAAAAAATAAGCAAACCTTCCATTTCATGGATGCCAAAACTATTGCACCCAGATGAGCCACACACTAGAGCAGAATTCTCAATGGAAATTTTAAACAAGTGGGATCAAGATCCTGAAGCATTTCCTCAAAGAATGCAACAGGAGATATAACACAGCCTTATCAGTATGATCCAGAAAACAAAACACAATCAAAGCAATGGCTACCAAGGGATGGAATTAGTTCAAAGCAAAAGCAGACCAGTCAAGAGCAAAGGTCATGGTCACAGTTTTGGGGGGGCAATACTCAAGGCATTTTCCTTATTGATGTTCTGAAGTGCAAGAAAATGAGAACATAATAACCATCTGCTTATTATGAGAGTATCTTGAGAAAGTTAGCCATACCTTTAGCAGATAAATGCCCAAGAAAGCTTCACTCGAAAGTCCTTCTCCACCATGGCAATGCCCCTGCTAACTCCTCTCATCAAACAAGGGCCATGGGCAAGTCATTAGGCAGCTACCTATGGGCCTGATTGGGCTCCTTCTTTTTGTAATCATAAAAAAAAAAGTAAAAGCACTTATTTTCCTTCAGTTAATAATACAAAAGAGACTGAATCGACATTGTTTCTTTCCCAGAACCCTCAGTTTTCTAGAAAGGACTAAACAGTTGGTATCATCACTTACAAACGTGCCTTGACCATAATGGAGCTTGAGAAATAAAGTTTGTATTTTTTTAGTTTTATCTTTTAATTCCATTTTCCACAAACGTTTTTAAGTCCCTTAATATTTAAAACACTTTTAAAATAATGTCATGAAAGATTATAAAATTTCAAAGAAATTTCCATTGGCTGATGTTCCTTAGTAGAATCCTTCTCTTCTTTCCTCAATTTCCAGAATAAATCCTCAAGTTAGAGGGTTACTTCTCTTGAAGTAGATTTGTCTTCATCAGCTTCTAATCACTGGTGTTTGTCCAAATTGTTTCCCTATTCTAAATGGCCAAAGTAGGCCCAAAGAAAGATGATGACAGTACTTCTGAGAGAAAGGAGCAAAAAAGATTTAAAAAGGTTAAGTAAGGTGGTCAACTACAAGCTTTGCCAACGTTTTTACTTTCCTATGTATCGCCCTAAGTCATCTGAGAAATTATTGCAGCTCAGGTATTTTACCCAAATCACTGGTGCTGTAAACTCCACGAATTTGCAACTGGCAGCATCAGAAGTGAAAGAGGATTTGAGCATAGTTATTGCCTGTTAAAATGTATTTGGAATTTAAATGAAGCATTCTACACTCATAGCAATGTGGAAATGTCATACTGTTTCTTTACATAAATATCATGATTCACCTTGAAAAAGCTATAAGTCAAAAGTCTGGTGAAGAGTGAAGACATTGGTACAGTGTACAACAGCTACCGCTGGGAGAGCAGAGCAATGGAGTAAATGAATCCTCTCATTAATTTTGTTCTATGATGAGGTTTTTTTTTTTTTAGGATATGGGGCCTATTTTCATAAAACATTGAAACATGCAAAGAGTTTGTAGTTCAGTTCAAACTGCTTTACCAGTTATGATTATAGTTAACAGTATCTTAGCAGGTTTTTCCTCTAGACTTTTAAACTTTAAGAATCTAAAATCCATTATTTTACTAAATACTTATTTTTTCCCCCACTGGCATTTTCAAAAGTAATATCCCTGGAATCCAAAAAGAATTCCATGGCATGAATATGTAAAATACAAGCTGGACAGATGCCCACTGAACATACTACAGGGAGAAACTCCTCTCTAGCTGTGTGAGATTATAGTCAGCCTATGTATTTTAAAGGGAATCACAGAAATAATGCATGAAGTCACCTATAATATAGTATATTGAAGCATTCTTATACTTCTAATGCTACAGTGTTTTTCTTGAGCGTAATGTGTACATTGGAGGACCTAAAATTAAATGCAATTGAAATACCTGTAAATTGATGCCTTTCACATTTGTTTATATATATTCAAGGAAATATTTGGAAAGAATCGTACTGAATTTTTATTTTCTACAAATGGTTTTTATAAAAACCTATTATTTGCAAACTCATATATATTTAAAGGTTTTTGATCTCCTATTATTACATGGCAGGCAGTGTTCAGGGTCTTTGAGATGCATCATAAATGAAACGCTTTCTCCAGCCAGGTTTGGTGGCTCAGGCCTGTAATCCTAGTCCAAGGTGGGTGGGCTGCTTTAACTTAGGAGTTCAATACCAGCCCAAGCAAGAACAAGACCCTGACTCTACTGAAATAGAAAAATAACTAGGCGTTGTGGCCTGTAGTTCCAGCCACTTGGGAGGCTAAGGCAGGGGGATCACCTGAGCCCAAGAGTTTGAGTTTTAGGTCGCTCTGAGCTAGGACTCTACCCCAAGGCAAATGAGTGAAACTCTGGCTCAAACAAACAAAAAAATAAAAATAAAAGTAGTAAGGAAAGAAAAGAAAAATGAAAGAAACACTTTCTCCATGCTGGGCACTATAGATAGGACACACTAATTTTTAATTGCTAGCAAGAAGCACAAGTAAGCAGGGTTCCAGGGTACATATTAACAGATTGCAACTCTGGTACACAACAGGTGGAACAAAATTTTAAAGTAGGGCGGTGCCTGTGGCTCAAAGGAGTAGGACGCTGACCCCATAGGCTGGAGGTGGCAGGTTCAAACCCAGCCCCAGCCAAAAACTGCAAAGAAAAAAATAATAATAATAATAATAAATAAAATAAAATAAATGATTATGTTACAAAATTTTAAAGTAGAGGAATGTCTAACAATCTATTAAAAGGGAATGTGTGTGTAAGTCAAGAAAAGAGAGCTGAATTTTGAATTTGAGTCAGTGTGGGTGAGGGGCAAGAAAACACCAGATTCTAGCAAGTGAGAGGCAAGTGAGGTCAAGATCCTCCAGGAGCAGGAGAAGAAAAATGTAAATCTCTCAGAGTGTCCAATCATCTTGCGGGAGAATCTAGATTACTGGATTGTTTCACATTTAAACTACAAATGGTTAAGCCGAAGCTTAGGACCTGAGTGGGATTTTTTGACTTGGCATTGGAATAGCAAGAGGTATGGTGGGGAATAGGATGGGAGGGGGCCACAGTTCGGGCAGAGGAAATGAAACAGGGAAACAAATACCAAAGAGTGCATGCTTTATTCAGTAAGTGTAACACTGTATCAGCATGTGAAAATCAGATTTCTCAGCCTACTCAAATCTGTGGGAGTCTGTCCTATGAATTTACTTCAAACATTCTCAATGTTTAGGTAAAACAATTTGAAAAAAAGCATATGCAATAGCCCTCTGAATAGAAAGACCTCTTAGAAGGTGACAGTGACTAAACAAGGTAAGCTAAAAAATTGAAAAAGAGAATACATTTTCAATAATCAGCTGCCAATAGATAATTCAACAAATACCTGCCAACAACGTGTATTATGCCATTTACTGGGGACACACTTCAATCGGGCCTAATTTTCAAGAAGTTCATAATCTAATGAGGGAAACTGAGAAGTTGAAGAATTTACATCAAAATGCTGATCAAATATATGTAATAAAGGCATTCACAAGATACACTGGCAGTGTTACAGAGAAGCCCCCAATCCTTTTGTGGGAGAGAGACGATTTCCCGTGAATAGAGAAGGACCTGGTGAAGTATTGAGGGAAGCAAGACAATACGCCATTTCAGAAAATGTTAGTAATATGTTTTTTACTTCTTGACAGTCTGGGTATGGGTCATCCTCTCATTTTTCTAGGTATGATAAAATTTCATTTTTGTTTATGTAGTTGCTGTTTTTACTATTGTTTATCTCAAGGCAGAAAGTGTCTATTTGTTTACGTGTTATACTTTGTTATGTGTTTTCACTCTTGACGGGGTGCAGTGTACGTCCTTACCACTTACAGTGGCGAGGCAGAGTGTCATTTGCTGTCTCATTTTCTCTGTTAAGTGCCAAGCTCTAAAGCACAATTGGGCAACATAATTACACTAAGAAATTTCCATTTAATGGTAGAAATTTTATGCTTAGTGTTTCTGGCTCTTTCTTTTTCAGTGGCTTCCAGAAGATACATTGATAAATAAAAACTGTACCATGGTTAGCAAAACTGTGCTATGCATATCATACTTCATGATCCTAAATCTTAAGAGTTATTGTCAGTCTAAGTTCTGTACTCTAAAGCACCTACAATCCCAACTCAATCACATTTATATGGCTCAAATAGATTTGATTGCTCTAATAAGCTCATCCAGATTACTTAAGGATACAAGAACGCTGTGAATCGTTTCTACTGGTTTTGTCAGCAGAAAATAACAATCTAAGGGTATCCTTGTATTTAAGTAACTATTTATTTGTAAAATTAGCATGCATTTGCATATACGTGAGTGGTGAAAAAGAGACATCTTTTACAACATGTAAAGATAGATTTCCATTAGTTGTGGAGCACATACTATGCTAGTTTTCTGAGATGACATTTAGGCCTCAAATACATAAATGAACCATAGTCTCTTGTCTAAAACATGGGTTCTTAATAAACTTTGTAACCAATCACATGCTCATGAATGATAACAGAACCTTGTGAGGGTATTTGTTCCATATTTAACTGTATGGGTAATTCTGAGTAATTATGTAAGGCAAAACTATCTATGTTTCTACTCCCAGTAGATTCATTACTCTTAAGCTTTGTATTGATTCACTATTTTATCCTTAATAATATTATATGCTTGCTGGGTGTGGTGGCTCACACCTGCAATTCCAGAACTCTGGGAGCCGAGATGGGTGGATCCCTTGAGCTCAGGGGTTCAAGACCAGCCTGAGCAAGAGCAAGGTCTCATCTCTAATAAAAATAGAAAAACTAGCCAGGCATTGTGGTTGGTGCCTGTAGTCCCAGCTACTTGGGAGGCCGAGGTAAGAGGACTGCTTGAGCCCAAGAGTTTAAGGTTGTTGTAACCAATGACACTGACACCATAGCACTATACCCAGGGGAGCAGAGTGAGACTCTGTCTGAAAAAAAAAATGTATATGCTGTATTTTCTGAATTGTCAATTGTACGGGATCAGTGAACAAGATGCCATTTAAACAGTGTTTCATTAAAGTTTATACAAATGTAACCTGTTAAATTTATGTTATATATAACTAAAGAGGAAAATAAAAAGGTTTTTCTCTATATTATTAAAACGAGAACTTCCACCACAATAAATCCATTTTATTAAGTTACAGGTGATTAATTCTTGTTTTGTTTATCTTGGTGTGGTAGTTAAGATTGTCTATCTTCAAAATTGTCATTTATAGACTAAGAGAGCCTTATAAATCCTGCCTGAGTGCCACAGAATGGAAAGGATCTGACAATATCAGCTTAAACAGAAGAAACTAAGAGTGAAAATAACTGTTAATGTTCTGTACTGAAACTACCTTTTCTTCAAACTTTTTTCCAGAGTATTTAATATAAGGGTCTATAAACAAGTGTGAGGGGAAGTGAAGAAACCATTTGTCAGTACTGAGATTAAAAGATTCTGATTAGGTTTGTGCAATATATTGAAATTCCAGAAAGAAAACGTAATCCTTTACTGAGGTTATGCTCCACTTTGAAAGATTAAATCAGAAAGAGTCCCTGACAGTAAGAATAGTGAGGTATTGACAAATCTCCAGAGACTTCTAATTCATCTCATGAAGTGTGTGTTGGCTTGTCACAAGTTGACAAGAGATTACAAAATACTTGTATACAACAATTTAATGACAGTTATTGACATTCTTTTTGCATGAAAATGATTGTGTTTTTATCTATCCTAAAAGGGACACAAATCTTGAAATATTTTCAACATATCACTACTATCTTTTTAACGTAGAAAAACTGTTTTAGGTTCTCCATTTGACTTGCCAATACATTCCAGAATGCAGGCTTTACAATTAGTACCTCTCTTCATATATTTTAAGCTAATTAAAAACAGAGAGTACTGTGGGATTGCAAACTAATACAGCCTCTGTGGAAAAAACTATGGGATTCCTCAAAGAGCTAAAAGTAGGCCTTCCATTTGATCCTGCATGGAAGTAAAAAAAATCATTTTACCACAAGGACATTTGCATTAGAATGTTTATTACAGCTCAATTCACAATTGCCAAGATGTGGAATCAACCCAAGTGCCCAGCAACCCATGAATGAATGAATAAACTGTGGTATATGTATACTATGGAATACTATTCAGCCATAAACAAGATGGAGGCTTTACATCTTTTTTATTAACCTGTATGTAGCTGAAGAACATTCTCCTTAGCAAAGCATCACAAGAATGGAAAAACAAGTACCAATGTAATCAATACTAATATGAAACCAATACATAGATAACTATAGGCCCATGTGATAGAAAACCACAAGTATATTCTAGTGAGGGGGAGGGGAAAGGAGGTTAAGGGGAAGAGGGGGCTGATTACCAAATTCTCACCTAATACGTCCAATGTTGGGGTATACAGCACACCCAAGGCTACAACTTGAACTTTACCTTGGAAGGGATAATAGTGTTGCCTAAACATTCATACCCTCATATTAATCTGAAATTAAAAAAAAAAAAAAAACTTTGTAGGAGTTGAAGAACATTCCCCTTAGTAAAGCAGCTCAAGAATGAGAAAGCAAGCATCCTATGCACTCAATACCAATTTGAAGCCAGTAGATGAACAACTACAGGCCCACAGGAGAACAAAACATAATTAAGTTCAAGAAAGGGGTAGAGGAGAGGGGGTTCTGTAAGCACCTCCCTATCAGGTGCAATGTAGGGTATAGGACACACCTGAGTGAAGGACTCAATTACAGTCGGGACTTTACCTAACAAATGCGAACAATGTAGGTCGATTGCATGTACCTTTGTGTTAATCCAAAATAAAAATAAATGAAAAAAAAGAAAAAAACATTTTAATGTCAATTTTTTTTGGAAGGATCAGATTATATATTTTTTGTTTCCTTAAATCTGGCCAACAATTTCCATGGCAGAGCCACAGTGTGAAATCTGAGAATGAACCACAAAATGTTCTTGAGCTTCCATCCACACCTCTCAAAACGTTTGTTCCTAGGATGTCCTCGCCTTGTGCCCCTCTCTGAGGTTAGCTGCCATGGAATATATGAGACTACTCCTAAGACCACAAAATTGTGAGAAATTCAAGTTTTGCAGGACAAAAATCAAGCCTACGGGCTATAGTAAAACATGGTCTAACATAAATCCCAGATTCAAATGTGGCTGTAACACCTTTCTTAAGACCTTAGAAAGATTTAAAGCAATATCCAAGAGGTTTCTAAAAATTCTTAATTGTATAATCCCTAGACCCTCTAAGCCACATAAAGATGTAAAATTCCTGAGTGTGTGCCTCCTTGAGTTGGACTAACACAAAGCTCTTCTACCATTTGTAAGGACATTGTCCCACAGTACCCTCACCCCCAAGATACAGAAGAACTTGTCTTGGATTTAGGGCAGTAGCTTCGATATAGAAGAATGAATTTCAGTAAGATGCTCAGGAAACTTACAATGTTTTGATGAGTGTTTGACTGGAAGAAAACTCTGTTAGCTTGAACTAGAAAGGTCAGAGACAATTCAAAATGAAAATAAGCTTCTGGGACTTCAACTGTCAACTGCAGAAAAAGGCCATGTCTTATAAATAGAGAGTAATTTAGCTCAATGATCTTCCCCTGAAGAACCCTACCTGAGGCAATACATCTATGTCTTGACTTAACTTACATTGACCTCAAGCCTGACCCTGGTACTGTAATGCTTGAGACTACTAGGGACCTTGAGAGGAGATAAATATCCATCCTAGGTGTGAAGAACATGAATAATTTTTAGCAGACTCTGGTTACATAGGACAATTGATTTGCAAAAGCACCATTGGGATGTGGAGTCTATTTCCTCTCCCCTTGAATCTGGGCTGGCCTATGGGAGAGACTCTGCGTGATTTCCACACTCAGTCATGAGGTTTCCATCTTCCACTGGGCCACTTGGAACACTGGCTGGTGGGATGTTCCCAGCTGCTAAACTCTAAGGAGCCTAAGCCATGAGACAGGCCACGTGTAGGAGTCCTGCCAACAGCCCCAGCTGAACTTCCAGATGTCAGGAAGCATCAACTGCCAGCCGTGTCAGTGAGCTATCCATTGGACCTCTTCCCTGTCTGTAGACCCAGCGACTGTCTGACTGCAATTTCCTGAGACACCTTGAATTAGAGCCACCTGCCACATGCAGTCAGCATGTGTGTCCAACAGACATAATGATAAATTGGTGTTTTTAGCAATAAAGTTCTAAAGTGGCTTGCTAAAATACAAATAGATAGGCAAAACAACAGAGAGAGTTACAGTAATCTGTTCAGAAAATATTTTCTATTCATAGAATGGAAGAATCGTAAAATATAGAGCAAGCTGTGGAAATCTAGAGAAGGTTATAAATGAATTTCTCCATATAGCTTTATCCTGCATGCTGTTTTCCCCTAGTAATTGTTCAGTTTGATTATAGGTCAAGCTAAAGTTTCAAAACTAAGATTTATTTACATCTCTTTTTCAGCACATAAAACATTTTCTTACATATTGATTTATTAATGTATTCCTGTGGGTATTGTCTGTTTTCTTCTGAGATGAGAGAGAGGAAATCTTGTGTACTCTGAACCCTTCAGTTGTTTCAAGAGGTCATAAAACTCTCAGAAAGGCCAGATACGATCAATCCTGTATCATTTATATTCTCCTTCCAAAACGCAGTCAGGCCGATCTTCGCAATTGCTATATTAACCAACTTAAGTTTTTATGTATAAAGTCAGAAATCTCCATTTTCTAAGCTACATTTTTTAACGTTGCATCTGTTTCATACTGTTAATAATAAATGAGTCTTTGAACTAGACATGCTTAAAAGTAAGAAAATTATTAAAACTTTGACTAGTTAAAAATGTTTCTCCAAAAAGAAAAGAGGAAAAGGAACATGAATAAATAAATTATGGATATAGAAAGAACTTAAAAAACTAAAAATATAAAGAGATCATTATGAAAAGGATGTAACATTACCTTTTTTTAAGAATAGAGAATCTTGAATTCTTTTTGTAATTTAAGCATAAATAGCCACAGAGTGATTGGTAGACTTAGTGTTGAAATTGCAGCTCTGGTTTGAAAAAATATAGAACATAATGTGTTGTACCTCAGTAAAATTGACTGATGGGACTCGTCAGTTCCAAAACAGAAGGTCAGAGAGACACAGATAAGCTCAAAGGCTGATGCTTCTTGATCTAGTGGCTGCTCTTTATTCTGGTGGATGTGAAGCATTTTTTTCTCTCGTTTTCTTGTTGTGAATTATTTTAGCTCACTTTGACTCAGAAGAAAACTAACATCACAGGATATTATTGATCATTGTGCAAGTGGGCAGTGCTGTAAGCAGTGATGTAAGCTTGACTTTCAACTTGACTGAACCATAATTTTGCAAAACCATAATTTTGAGTCTAGATGAAACTGAATTCTCAAAACAAACAGGAAAAATGGAAAAAGAAAACTCAACAACCATTAAAAGGTAAAAATGGTTTGATAGTATAATCAACACCACTGTGTTAGTCTGTTTCACACTACTATCAAGCAAATACCTAAGACTGGGTAATTTATAAAAAATGGATTTTTATTTGGCTCACCAGTTCCTCAGGCTATACCAACATGGTGCCAGTATCTGTTTCTGGGGAGGGCTTCAGGGAGCTTCCAATCAAGTTCAAAGCCTAAGAGGGAGCGTGCATGTCACATGGTGGGAGAAGGGGCAAAAGAAGAGGGCGGAGGGGGTGCCAGGTTTCTTTCAACAACCAGCTCTCACATGAACTAATAAAGAGAGAACTCACTCATTATCCTGAAGAGGGCACCAAGACATTTCTGAGGGATCCATCCCCAGGATCCAGACACCTCCCACCAGGCTCTACCTCTAACACCGTGCATCAAATTTCAACACTAGATTTGGAGGGGCTAATCATTCAAACCATACCAACCACCAAAACCAAAATTGGGAAGAAAAATGGTGGCCAAATAAAAGCCAAACTAGATTTGGAGTCTTGAGGAAGAGCAAAGATAATCTAAAAAGAGAATCAGTAAAGGGAAAAGGAACTGATTCAGAAACTGAAACTTAATCAGGAACAGATTAGAGGCTCCCTTGTAGGATGCTGGAATCTACCCTGTATGCTGACAAATGTGCACTCCTGTGCAAAGAGGCCCATAGGTGGTTCCTTCATCAGCAAGGGAATATCCTTAGAACTGGTGATTAGATCCACTGGTGTCTCAGCTGGGAATGCATTATGTGGGAAATAAAGATAAAAATATTAAGAAAAAAGGTTATTTTCAAATGCTTTTTGCAAGAAGTGCAAATTAGAATGCTCTTATCATCAAATTAAATAAATACACATGCACAGTAGGTACTTTGAATAAACAAGCTTACCAAGGTTACAGAGTCTCTTCATGTGGATAGATAGTAGTTTTATAAAGTTATACCTGTTAATTATTGTCAGAGCCTTACAAAAATCAGGGATAAAGTTGTTTCTCTCAGTGAACACACAGAAAATGACCCATTTCATCTGTTTGGTTATCCGGATTTCTATATTTCCGGATGAAATCAATTTTCTCTCTCTCTTAACTCTCTGATAATGATACATCATGGAAATAGGCCAACTGGATCAGGGCAAGATGTGATTTTGCTTTCCTCATGTACTTGGCCATTGTTTCTAAATCATGTCACTCTGTCAGTGTTGCTGGATTTCCGGCATTAATATGAGATATACTCAAATCCTTTCATATAAAGCCAGTCAATCCTTCTGTCTTTGTGATGAGTTCAATATCTTGTTTTAGAACACACACACAAACACACACCATGGAGTACAACTTAGCCTTAAAAAGCAATGCAATAATGTTGCTTGCAGCAGCTTGGATGAAACTGTATATCATTATGCTAAGAAAAGTATCTCAGGAATGAATAACCAAACACTGTATGTTCTTATTAATAAATGTAAGCTAAACACCGGGTAAACATTTGCAAAAAGCAATAAAAGTATATAAGAAACCAAAAAAAGTGGAGGGTATGTGAGAGTGTGGGATAAAGACTTACCTATTGGACACAGTGAGCACTATTTTGGTGATGGGCACACCAAAGGTCCTGACTTCAGCATTATTGAAGGCATTCATGTAACAAAAACACTTACACCCCTTTAATTAATATTTTAAAAGAAAATTTAACAAAACATTATGCTATATCTACTCAGTTTGTGCTCTATAAATGAAAATATGCAGCATAAAATGAGAGCACATCTCTTTGACACAGCTTACTGAATATTTTAAATTCACCTTTGAGATCTACTGCTCAGAAGACAAGATTACTTTCCAATTACTACTACTCACTGTCAAGGTGCCTGGCTCCCCAACAGCTCTGAGAATATATACAAGGAAAGTCATGTTGCTTTTATTCCCATTAAGACAATATCCATTTTGTAGCCCATGGATTAAGGAGTAATTTTTACTTTCACTTCTTAACAAGTTATAGACAGTGATTTCTCTCATAGATCTGGGCAAAGTGAATTGAAAACATTCTAGAAAGGATTTATCATTCTAAAAAATATTATGAACATTTACATCTTATGTAAGAAGGCCAAAATATCAATATATCAATATTAGTAGGAATTTGGAAAAAGTTGATTCCAAACCTCATTGATGGCATTGAGGGATTCCAGACTTTGGAGCAGAAAGTAAATGCAAACGTGGTGGAAATAGCAAGAGAACTAGCTAGAATTAGAAGTTCCTGATGATTTGACTAAATTGCCGTAATCACATGAGAGACCTTGAATCAATGAGAAGTTACTTCCTGTGGATGAGCAAAAAAAGTAGTTTTTTGAGATACAATCTATTTCTGGTGAAGATGTTGTGAACATTGTTAAAGTGACAGTAAAGAATTTATAATGATATATGAATTTGGTGATAACGTAGTGATAAGTTTCATGGAGATTTCCTCAATTTTGAAAGATGTTCTACTGCGGGTCAAATGCTACCAAACAGCATCATGTACTCAAGAGAAATCTTTCTTTAAAGGAAGAGTCAATTAATGTGGAAAACTTTATTGTTGTCTTATTTTAAGAAATCGCCACAGCCACCCCAACTTTTCAGCAATTCCCCACCCTGATCAATCAGAATCCACCAACATCAACACAAGACTCACCACCAGCAAAAATATTATAACTCTCTGAGGGCTAAGATGATCGTTAGACTATTTTAGCAATAAAATATTTTAGTCAATTTATAAACATAATTTTTTATACATAATACTGTTTCACACTTATGAGACTGCAATATAAGGTAAACATAACTTTTATATGCACTGGGAAGCCAAAAACTTCACCTTGACTCTGTTGTGATAGTCACATTAATGAGAGAGTCTGGAACCGAACCTGCAAATCTCTGAGGTATGTCACGATCAGAAAATGATAATATCAAAACTTAATGACCTAAGCTATCACTTTGAGAAACTGTTAAAAAAAATAAAAGAACATCTAAATCCAGTGTAAGGAGAGGAGGGTAATAAAAAGGTGTAATATATAAATAAATGGGGTAGAAAATAGAACTGTACACTTTAAAATACATCTCAATGAATTTGATTTAATAGAAAAGCTATGAACAAGCTTGGAAATTGGAAAATTCACCTGATTACCCTAGGTATAAAATGTTTAACCATAGGGCAAAAAGCTGCATAGAGAGTATTTTATTACTTTTCGGCATAACAGTCTTCATTTAACTGAAGAAATGGATGATGCCTGGGAACTCATCACACCACCCCCTTCTGTGCTTGGCGGCTATCATTTGACCTTATTCTAGCCCTCTAATTTGATCCTGGCTCTCATGGTTGAACTTTTAAGAAGTGTCTAGGTAAAAATACCATGCCGATACATAGTTACACATATATTTATTTATAACAGCAAAGTAATACCTAGGTTTCATTCTCCTGCTACAATATGAAGGGAAAGCTTTATGAAGATAGACATTAGTAAAATCCAATAAAAAATTTACAACCCTGATATGTACCAAACAATTTATTTATTTTTCTCAACACTGATAACATCCTTCTTAATGTTAAATCAACTTCATAAAATGAGAACATGAAATATAATCTAACTTTATGCAATTCACCCAAGTCATATAACAGACCCTGATCACCTATTCTCAAATACTGCAACTCATCAGCTATACCACCTTCTTAACCTACACATTTTATTTTATTTTCTCTCAATTATAAAACAAACATTTTGACTACATTTAAATCATAACAATCTTATATATAACTTGTCTAATAATTATTTAAAATATAATTAAAGGAAAGTTTAGAAAAAAGCTTATTTATATATTATATTTTGCCCCCAACAGAGCTTATAGATCCGAATAGATAGAGTTTATTTCCTAAACTAATCTTGACTGGAAGAAATTTCATACCTGTGGAGTTGATTTAGAAGCAATAGTTGTATCTTGAACATCTAATCTCAAACTTTTAGACATAATGTCTATTTTTGAATCCAGTTAATCGTGAAAAAACTGTGTGCCTGACATTGAAATTGTTTTATTAATGCTACACTTATACAAAACAAAATTGAGACTATTATTTTTCTTTGAGACATGACTTTGGTCATTAACTTAAACATTTAACTCTCCAGTATATTAGCCTGGGGACTAAGGATGCAAAGTTGATTAAAACAGAATTCACAGCCTATGAAATTAGACAAATATGAAAAACAAATAATCAACATATGAATAAATATAACACTGATGCCAAAATAAGAAGTGATTAATTCTAAATCTAGAAGTTAATACTTTAAAATTGGGATATTAGTATTCAAATATAATTTCCATCACTAGAAAATACATTAATGAGATGGATTTGAAAAGTATGTTTTCTTTTTTAAGTATTTTTTCTCATTAATATTTCTCTGAATCAGACTATAAACACAGCAAAATTTGTTTGTGGGTCTATTTGCATTCCTAATCCATGGTCTATAGTTTGGGATTTTTCTTTCACATACTTTTGCCCTTTTCTGGGTGAAATTTTCTCTCTGGTTATTTAAACAGACTATATACTTGTATTGAATTTATTATCTGAATCATTCTAACTAAGCATTTTTTAATGGGCATTGAAAACCCACCTACAAGACAGGTAACATTAAACACAGGCTCTTTCACAACACTATTTCACCTCTCTCACTTATTACTTGGATCTTTCAGTAGAAGTGTGAACATTCACTCAGCAGGCAGCATACACTACATCCCAGGAACGACAGAAAGCATATTGCAAGAATGGCCTCAGACAGCCGTGTGGGATAAGTTTTATTATAATGTTGGTGTATCGATTTACATTTAAGAGTTTCCTGATTTTCTAATCTGTGCCTCATATCGCATTGCTAGTCACAATCTGTGGGACAAATATAGAATATACGTGAAGTTGTAATAAGTCTAGACTTCAAAATTCCTTCATGCTGATGGTTTTGGGGATCTTGAGTAGGTCTGTCTGATATTTTGATACTTTTTTTCTTTGGTTTCCTCTGCCCTTTCTATATTTCCATTTTTGCTTACTCTCAAAGTATCTCTCACCTTGACACTAACGTGCCTTTGAGTGATATGAGTTTATTTCAAAAATCATATGCATGCCTATGATTAAAAAAAAACTCCTTGACATCTCATATTCCTAATTTTGGAAAAAAAGAAAACTGTTTTCCAGCACAATATAAACTAAGCCAGTGCTTGTTTCAACGATCGAAAATATTCCATGATATCTTTGTAACTCCTGGAGGAATATAATTCGTGTCTTTTCAAAAATTACACTAAAACTAAATGATTGTGAAAGTGGCACTTCTGTCAAAAAAGTTCTGAAAGCTTAGTCAGGCATGAAGACATTATCATTTCATATAAAAAAAATGAGTAACCATACATACCAACTGTTCTTCTCACAGGAGTGATAATATTCTGTTGTAGTCTGAAGAGGGAAATGTGTGGAAAAAGTGTCCAGGAGTATAATAAAAGGATGTGGCTTATTTTCAACTTCAGTAGAGTCTTTCTGAAGTGGCCTTCATTTAATAGTTTTCCAGAGAAACTCATTCTGTCCATTCCCCTTGCTGTACCTACCCAGCAGCCCACAGGACGTTAAACCTTACGGGGCTATTCTCCCTAAAGTCCCTGTTGTTTTACTTCCACTACTTCCATCTTTTAATTGCAAGTTGTTTTGATTACATTTTTCGTTAAATATTATGCAAATTGATTAAATACAAATAGGAAAAAGATAGTGTGGTTTGGAAAAATGGTATATAGAATGTTTAAGATGCTATAATGTTGTATCCTCCACCATTGGAAAAGAGTATTAAAAATGCACTACTTGGGAATAAAGGAATAAAATTGAGCATGATTTATAAAATTAAAGAATTATTATAAAGATTGATTTGCAACTCCTTTTAAGTTTTCATTTCATAATAAATAAAAATGACATTGAAAATGACATATATGATACCAGGATGGTCACCTTCAAATCACTGTAGAAGGAGCCAAATCTATTACTTATGAGCCAACATGAAAAGTAATGACTTTAAAAATTGTGCTATTTTTAAGGAATGGCAAGCACATTGTTTTGCAAAAGCTTGAATTCACAATAAAATGCAATCATTTATATATAGGTCTCTTCCTTTCTGGATTTCTGTCCATATCATTAGTTACTCTGGCTAACATGCTTACTGTCATTCTATTTGTAATCTTTCCAAAGAGTAATGTGAAATAAACTATGACCCACCCTTTTCATCCAATGTTGATAATGCAGGATATTTGGAATTCATAAACATTTTATTTGTAAATGGTCTTATTATGGAAGATGAATAGTGCCTAACATTATCTTAATACTGACTTCCCAAAATTTACATTGTGGAGGTAGATGTTAAATGACAACTCTTCTAGAAGCAAGCAGGTGTGGGCCTGGCTCTCGCACTGTTCAGCAGGAAGCTGACATTTCAGCAGTAAAGTTCGATGTGTTGGAGCATTGTTCTAGTCATAACAAACTGCCTAAATTATAAAATCCTGGCAACACATTCTAGACATTAAGCCATATATCCCTCTATTTTCAGTGTGGAAAGCTTTTATTAATTCATAAAAGGGTTTTCTCAGCTGGGAGAAATTGGAAGCTAGCAGAACAAACAACAAAAACAGAACCACTCATTTCGCAGCTGAAAGATTTGACCAGATACATTAGCATTTGAATTATTTTCAAAAATTCCACCCTCACTGAATGTTATATATATATTTTAACATGTTACTGCTGCAGACTCATATTTCCATCAAATTGTATTTTGCAGAATATCAATTTCTAAGGGAAAGAATGCTAGGAATTGGGATTGTTTGGAATCCATGAATCAATTTGCAATTGATGGATAGCTTAGCAATACTGAGTAATCCAATCCATGATCATGAAAAATCTTTCCATTTAGGTTTTTTAATTCCTATGACTATGGCGTGCATGAGTGTGTGTGTCAACGTAGGTATAAGAAATTCCCTCATGTGATTACAAAAACACTAGGAAATGCCATGATGTGCAAGCTGAAACCCCAACAAAGCCAGAAGTGTCATACTGGTTCAAATACAAAGGCCTGAGAACCAGAAGTGTCAATGATTTTAAGTTCCAGGGTAAGAGAAAACCAAAGGCTCAGATCAAATAGCCAAGCAGAGTGAACTCTCTCTTCCTCTGTTTTTTTGCTTTATTCAGGTTCTCAATGAGCTGGACCCTGCTGGTCCTGCCCTGTCCACATTGGGAAGAGCAATCAGCTACCCAGTCTACTGACTGAAATGCTTGTGTCAGCTAGAAACCTTTTTATAGGCACATCTGGAAATAACATTTAACTAAATGTCTGGGTAACCCAGGACCCAGTCAAGTTGACACATAAAAGTGACCATCACACATGGTTCAGACTTTTCAGCATACAGGTTTTGTACATAATTTGTCAAGTGTATTCCATCTGCTTGAGTAGATACCACTGACTAGAAGAAAATATTCTGAAATCAAGCATTCAGCAAAGGACTGAATCCTGAATAAACTGTTATAAAGATGTTTAGGGAAGAAATTGCACCGTATCTCGTTTGTGGTCATGGTGACAAATTCTCTCAGCTTCTGTTTTTTTAAATCTCTATATTGCACTTTGATTTTTCAAGTACATTAATGCTTCTTATAGATTCTAGTTGGCAAAACTTTCCTTTCATTGAAGATGTCATTTTAAAGTGTTCTGGCCTTCAGAATACTGTTAGAAAGTCTGCCATCAGCTCCAGTGTTGCCTTCCTGAAAATAAGTGATGATTTTCCTCAAATTGTTTTCCTTTCTTTTTAGATTTGCCCTTGATCTCTCCTTTTCAGAAATTTGATTCTGCTGTGGTTAAGAATTAAGTTCAAAAACCTTTTTGGAATTTAATACAATTCCTTAAAGAGTAATTGATCTCCTTCATCAGTTCCGGAAAAATGTTCACCATTATTTCTTGAAACATAATTTCTTGCTTTATCCTTCCTTCTGGAACTCCAAAGTATTTATGTAACAATCTTTTACAAGGTTCCTTTATGTATCTCATGTTGTTTTGTTTCATTTTTCCACTATTTTTCTCTAAGCTTTAATTTCAATAGTTCTTATCAATTTTCTTTTGCTGTTTCCTCTGATGCTGAACATATTCAATGAGCCCTTAATTATAGATATTGACTTTTTGGCTTTCTTTTGCATATTTTAAAATACATATTGGGTTTCTTTTTTTGGTGATATTACCGATTTTTATTCAGTATATTTGAATTTTTTATGTTTTTTAACATGTTGATATCAATAACACTAAACTTTTTTTCTTATAATTTTATCATTTGAATCTTGTAAATCCATGATTCTATAGGTGTTTTTCCTTGGACCACACATCCTTTCTTTCTTTGGGTCACATATCTTTGCAACTTAACATGTCTCTCAATTCTTTCACATGCCAGACTTTGTTTCTAAAATGACATGGAGGCTGAATTTGATGTGCATTTCTCCTGAGACATCCTGACTTTTTCTTTTACAGGCAGCTGGCATGATGGATGGCTCACCTTCATCCAATCAAAATTAAGCATGGCCAGAGATGGTTCTCTGCCACCTACCTTAGTCTCATTTCCACTCTAGTTTCAAAAATCTTAAGGGTGCAGTCTGTCAGGTGTTATTGAATGCCCTTCCCTCAGCCAGGACTTTGACTTTTAAGTACTGGTCAACTGTATGAAATTTCATTCCAGGTTTCCATCCCAACCTCTAGCTTCCCTAGGACTCAGCTAAGGTCCAGTGGGAGGAAACTGACAGCCTTGTCTGGAGGCCTCTCCAGTTCCAAACAATCATAGCAGCCAATGCAGCCATCAGAAGCCCCACTGGAGTCTTGCTCTACAATAACATGACTTGTATTATAACCATTTCCTCCTGACTTAAATAGTGAAAACTATGCTCTACTGCTAGCTTCTACATAATAATTGTAGGTAAATATGTGTGCCATGGATATGTAAGTGAATTCTTATAAATATCTTAGGGATACGGCAGCACAACTAAAGATGACATATTACAGCACCTACCTCTAAAATGAAACTATCAACAGACTCAGACGGAGGAATATCACTATTAACACAGAACTTTCTCAATGCAATGACTTATTCTTTAAGAGTCATAAAAACTATCAATTCAGAAATAGTACACTGTCAAATAAATCCTTATAAACTATTGATGTAACTGAAAATTAAGTGGTAGTTACAGAAATGAGGAGTTCAGGGAGAATGGAGACCAAAGACCTCATTCTTGGCAAGGAAAAGCACCCCCAGAAAAGGGAAAAAACAGAGAAAGAAGCTGAGAAAGGTGGAATAAAAACAATTTAGCTAGTTTACTTTTAACATAACAGTTGAATTACTTGTATAGACAGTGTCTGCTTTTACTGAAAGCCTGGCCTGTAAGGGATACAGCTCACAAACACCCTTGCTAGATCTGTGAGCACTCTGAAGAACAATGGCCATAGCAGAAGCTGTGTGCAAGGCCTGGGGAGGAACATTAACCGGGCCAACTCCTGCTCAGTCAACCGTCAAAGCAAATACCCATAGTGGGGATTTGTCTTATGACCAGGGCAGAGATCAAGGGAACAGCTCAAGCCTTGAGGTACGGGCAGGAGGGTTTGTACTCTAACCGTGGAGGGATTCTTCTGATTCTTCAGAGAATCTTCAGATTCTCCTCCAATTCTTCTTGGGGGAACTGACAGCACCACGTCTGCTCCACAGAGAAACTAGAAACTAACCTCCCCCAAGGGATCTGTGTGCGTGACCACGAACAAGAGGCTACCCTCAAACAAGGCTCAGGTTCTGGATTTCTCAAAGCTACCCAGACTCTTAAAGTTAATGATTGTAGACAGAATAAGAACTAACATGCTTACTCATAGAAGCTGCTGATGTTTTTACTCTCTTCCTCCACTAATCTTCGTGGCTAACTGAGAAAACAGCCTTCAATAAAATCTGGGTGGGACAAGCACTCAGGACCATTCACCGAGGGCCCACAAGCTAGTGGTGGAACCCCAGTTCCCACCTTGGAAAACTCTATTCTGTGTATCGTGTCTCTTTTTCTCTAGCTATTTTTAATTTCATTTTTTCCCAGTCGCTCACCGCTGGTTCCACAGGTCTTAAAAGACCTTGTCCATGAGGCAGGACCCAGCAGAGGAGAAATATGCAATTTATACTTTTCTGTTGTCTTTAATTTAAATCACTCTATTTTTTTAGGGTCCTTCAATTGCCTGCCTTGCCCAAATATTTATTAAGTACCTAATTAGGAATGAAAAGGGGCCACAGGGAAGTAGGAGAAAAGGCGTCCCAGCTAGACAAAGAAGTTAAAAGGGGTGCTGAAACAAACAGTTACAATTGACCAAATTGATCAAATATGTCCTGTTTCCATAGAATATAGTTTCCAGCTTGTGACACAAAGTGGGGTGATGGTCACAGTTACAGATACACCACAAATGCCACAAGCATCACAAGACTAACACCACCACACAATTATCAGGAAAATAGGTAGCAATTGTTATCCAGAAGAGGATGAAAATGGGTACACTGGCAACTGAGGTAATCTTTGACCAATGAGAAATGGATATGAATACCTAAGCACAGGTGGCCAATGAAAATCTTTACAGATAATTGTAGGAGGAATTAGGACAAAATACCATGCCTGTGTACTGTCTTGGGAAGGGGTCTCCTTTCACTAACTAGGGGGACCATTTTCCTCCCGCTGGAAAAGTCTATACTTCAAGAAAACGTTCTTTATGCTGCACACAGGCATCTCTATGCTTTTGCCTTCATTTTCCATTAATGTTGCCTTTGTTATTTCTCGGCTGAACTTTCTAGTTCAGTCCAGAATCTGAAAGTTAGTAACTGAACACAGCTAAGGGGTCACTCAACGACCCCTATGGTAATCTTCTGTGATATACATAAGAGAAAAGTAACAGAGAATAAATAGGGCCAGTGAGATCATCAAATTAAGAAATATTAATATTTCTTCTTTAAAGTAGCTCAGTAAAAAAGAATTAATAATAATGATAATAACCACTATTGAGCTCATGTTGTTGAGTTAATAGATTAGGCTGCAGGTTGGACACCCCGGATGCAGGGTAATTTCCAGGAGTTGCCAAGGCCTTTTAAACTATGATAGCACTTTTACCATAATAATATATTATAAGCAGGACATAACAAGCAGTGAGAGTCACCTGAGGTCAGTGTGTGTGTGTGGCCATCTGGGTTCTTTAGCTAGTTTTGTGTCATATGTCACTTCTGACACCACTTGTCAGGCAGGGCCAGCCCTGGACTGGCCAGGTCTCTGGCCCGGCTTGACTAGGTTCCAGACGCGGACCACTAAGTTACCTTGCTCAGAAACAAATTCTCTTAGGTGCCTGAGAGCTATCTACTTCAGCTGGAGAGAGAGTGAGTCTTAGAGAGAATAAAGCAGTCTTCTTAGAAAGATACAGCTTAGTCTTTAGCGGAGCAGGCAGGAGAGGAGACAGAGGTCCGTGATAGAATGCACATGCTCCCGACTGCCCTCACCTCCAGCCTAATATAAGGCTGATCTCATGCTTCTCAACACCGGAGGGGTAGAGACTGCCAATTTACCACTGCTCTCGTGCTTGTTAGGAGAGCTAAATCCCTCTCCATGCCCTTTCCACCCAGGTGTTCCATTATTGAGCTATCCAGGTATTTCTTATAACTCTCACTCCTCCTAGCCACAGGCTATATGGGCTGCAACAGTTTCGGATGGTTTTTGCATCTCCTCCTGGTTTATGAAAGAACTTGGTCCAGATTTCATAACTATTAAGCAGAGCCTGACATTTCCCTATCTCGCTTTTGCATATGACTTCTTTTAACACTGATCCCTCCTATAAAATAACTTTATTTTAATGAAAAACAAAATTAGTATTGTGACTTTTGAACAGCAAAAAATTTAGAAGCAGCTTATGGAGTATACCAATAACAGGATTTTACAATTATGAATCAATTTAGCAATAGAATGTAAAATTGACCTCAGAACTTTACGTTGATTGGGAAAAGATAAGCAAATCAATGGATGTGTACTTCTTAGCTTGGAAAAATAGAAGAAATAAAAGAAAGATACATTAGCCATAACTATAGATTCTATTTTTTGTAAGGACAGTTGTAATGACACACCCCAGAGAAAGCGTAGAATGTTAGCACCAGATATCACAAAGAAACTATATTATGTTGTTTTAAGTTTTTAAAACAAATTTTGAGACTTACAGAGGTATAAGTTACATAGAGTAAAATCAAAACTTGGTGGGTATACACTCACTTCTGTGGATTTGGAAAAATTCATACAGTGTATAACCACCATCAAATTAAGATATAATGTACGTCGGTCACAACATGAAATCTTCCTCATGGTAAGTTAACCTGTCCATACCCACCCACCCCCAGTGTATGGGAATGACTGGGGGGATTTTTTGGCCTATGGTTTTGCAATTTCCTAGCATTCATACCAATGGAATAATGAAGATGTACAGATGGAGTGTTTTGATACCGAATAGGTATTCCAAAAGCTCTGGCAAGGCCCAAATCAAAGCCATATTTCGCAAATGATGCTGGAACCATTGGCTATCCACGTGCAAAGAGGAAGTTCTACTAAGGCCTTGTAGATTGATTGTTTGATTGTTCCTTTGTCATCAATCAATAGATTTTGAGGTTTTATGTCTCGGTGAAGAACTGTCACAAAACACAATCCCCCTGTACGATTTGGTATAAATAACTCTCACCAAGTGAAGAATCCATGAACAGACCAGGAAAGGTAGAATCCATATATTTCTTGAGGTCCATGGAAAGAAATTCAAAGATGAGCTATACCCTGGAATCCTGCAGAAGCACATCTTGAAGACTGACTATATTTGAATGACAAAGTTCTTTTAATAGAGAAATTTCCTGAATTGCAGTGCCAGGAACCCCTTCCTCTTCACTTCCCAGTCTGATTTTCTTCATGGCAAACACTTGACCCATAGTTTTGTGTCTAATCTTATGCACTACTCCATCGGTACCCTCTCCAATTTTCTCTATGTTGGTATAATCTTACAGCTGCTCAGTAGGCAGGGTACATCCTCAGCAACTCCACCCGGCTTACTATCCTGCGGTGGCCACCATGGCAGCTGCCATCTTAGCGTCACTACTCTCTCCATTAAACCCTTTTTAACTTGGTTGTGTTTTTTCTTTATAATGAAATTTGAAAGTTCTTTACATAATTTTGATCGCCAGTCCTTTGTCACCTATAGACTTCTCAGATATTTTCTTTCTGTCTGTGGCCTGCATTTTTTTTTCTAGGAAAAACTGGTATTTATTGAAGAGCAGAAAGTTTTATTTACTTCTAATTTATCTGTTTCTTCTTTGACGGATTATGCTTTTTGTGGCCTAAGAAATTTCTTCCTAAGTAAAATTTATAATCATTTATGTCATATTTTCTAGAAGTTTAAAAGTTGTAGGCTTTATATTTAGGTTTAGGTTACATTTTGAGTTAGTTTTTAATTTAGTTCCTTCTCTTAGTAGAACTTCCTCTTTGCACATGGATAGCCAATGGTTTTGCCATTTGCAAAATATTACTTTGTATTAGTGGTTATATTTCTGGTCACCTTTTTCTATTCTATCTATCAAAGTGTTTAACCTTTGCTAATTTCTTCAATTATAGGATATTTACTTTAATCTTGGAATTAATTCACTTTAAAACTACAGATAGTTTGCACATTAACTACTTTTATCATGTAATATCTTAAATTTCTAAATACACTTGTATTTTCTTTCTAGGACTATTTTCTTCTCAACTATTTTACCTCTTCTATATTTAATCTAAAATGTAAAATCTTACCATGTTATCAAATATTGGAAAATCAAATTTTTAAATTTCTGTTTAGGCTTATATAATACAGCGTATCAACAAGATCATTACATCAACACCATTATCAAATAAGACCTCGATCTTTCTGACCTAAAAACATCTAAATAGATGATTAAATTTGCTTGATCATAATACTAAGTAAAATAACATATTTATATCAGACTGTTTCAAAAAGGGATTTGAAGCATATTTTAA